>MU678795.1:19675-29681 GCA_026770625.1 Nicotiana glauca
TTTATTGGGCCTTTTGAGATCTTGAGGCGAGTTGGGGAGGTTGCTTATGAGCTTGCCTTACCTCCCAGCCTAGCCGGAGTTCATCCGGTATTTCATGTTTCGATGCTCCGGAGATATCACGGTGACCCGTCGCACATGTTGGATTTCAGTTCAGTCCAGCAGGATAAGGATCTATCCTGTGTTGAGGAGCCAGTGGCTATTTTGGATAGGAAGATCAGAAAGTTGAGGTCAAAGAACATCGCTTCAGTGAAGGTCCAGTGGCGGGGTCAGCCGGCTGAGGAGGTGACTTGGGAGACCGAGCAGGATATGCGCAGCCAGTACCCTCATCTTTTTGCTACTTCAGGCATGTTCTCTATGCCCGTTTGAGGACGAACGGATGTTTAGGTGTAGGAGGATGTAACGACCCGGCCGTTCGTTTTTGGAATTTACGCCCCGATCCCCCATTAACTCCTTTCCCTCAGCTCAATTAGTCTTGAAATGCCGAAGTTTGAATTTTTGAAGTTTTCGCTCCGATAGTGAGTTTTTGATCCGAGGGTCAATTTGGAATTTCGAAAGTTGCTGTAGCTCCGTGATGTAATTTTGGATGTGCGTGCAAAATTTCAGGTCATTCAGGCGAGGTTTGGGTAGGTTTTTGATCGAAAGTGTGTTTGGTTAAAATTTGAAGTTCTTAGGCTTGAATCTTGGCTTAATACGTGTTTCCGGCGATGTTTTAGGCGGTTTAAGAATTGGTACAAGTTTGAATGATGTTATGGGATGTGTCCGTAGGTTTGGTGGAGGTCCCGGGGGCTTCGGGTGTGTTTCGGATGCTCAACGGAGCAATTTGAGGTTGAAGATTTCTGCAGAAAATTGCAGGTCAGATTTCCTTCTACGCGTTCGCGTAGATTTGGACTTACTTCTCATCGCGTTCGCATGCCCCTCTACGCGTTCGCGTAGATTAATTATGGAAGATGTCGAATTTCCTCGATGCGTTCGCGATTGGCGACCCGCGATCGCGTAGCTTCATCTGTTTCTTCACCGCGTTCGCGTCATGGCTGTCGCGTTCGCATAGGTCACTTAACCCAGGCCTTCGCGTTCGCATCTATCCCTTCGTGATCGCGAAGGGAATTTCTGATCCCTTGATAATTCCTTCTTCGCGAACACGTGCTGACTTCCGCGTTCGCGATGCTTTAGATCCCTGGGCAGTATTTAATATTTCAAAAACGTGGTCTTGCCATTTTTACCAAAACTCAACATTTGGAGCTCGGATTTGGGAGATATTTCAAGGGTTTTCCAAAGGCAATCACTGGGTAACGATTCTCTACTCTCCTATGACTAAACCCCATTAATCTAATTGCAAATTCACCCTTTAATTTTGTGTTTTTGAATGAGAAGTGGGTAAACTTCTTAAACTTAATTATTGTGTTTTGAGAGCGCATTTGACCTCCGATTTGGGAGATTTTATATGGTTAGACTCGTGAGAGTACGAGGGTTCTGAAAATATGAAATATTATTTGATTCCAAGATGTTGGCTGGAGGGGCATTTTGGTTATTTTACCTACTTTCGCGCCCTAGCTTTAATTTTTATAGTGGAATTAGTTGTTTACAATATTATTTACGATATGTAATTTAATTAAATAGATTTGGGCCATTTGGAGTCAGATACTCGTGGCAAAGGCATCGTTCCTTAGTTGATTTTGCACCGGTTCGAGGTAAGTGGCTTGCCTAATCTTGTGTGGGGGATTTCGTCCCTTAGGATGTGATAATTGGTAATTGGATGCCTTGTACGTGAGGTGACGAGCATGTACTTGAGCTAATTGTTAAAACCCGAATTTTCACTTAAATACTTGAACTGTATTTTCTTTCATATTTGTTTTATCCTGCTTGCATGTATAGCATGTGCTAGTGTAGAAGAGCATGTCTAATTGATCCAAATTACCTAATTGCTTAAATTGCCTTAACTGTGATTACGTGGAGCATGTTAGGCCATTATTATTTGTTGCCTTGTATTGTTATACTTCAATTTCTGAATATTTCTCTTATTTTGGTTGCGCATTTACATTGGGACTACGGATGTGGGATTCCGGGAGCTCCCCCCCCCTCTCCCCGTGTTTGTTTACTTTGGGACTACGGGTTCGATTCCCGGGAGATCCCCCAGCACTTATATTTTGGGACAACGGGACGGTATCCCGGGAGATCCCCCAACACTTTTATTTTGAGACTACGGGACGGTATCCTGGGAGATCCATGCACACTGATGATTGGACTACGAGACGGTATCCTGGGAGATCCTTTGATATTGATATGAGAGTTGGACTACGGGACGATATCCCGAGAGATTCATTGAACGGTTGAGGAAAGGGCTACATGACGGTATCCTGGGAGACCCTCGTTGGCATTCTTGATGCAATTTAGCTGTGTTTTCTCTGCGTTTCTGTTATGTCTTTGTAGTATTATTATTTCATTGAGCTGTCTTATTACACTGTTATGTTCATTAGTTTCGTCGGATTTCTATACTTTTAATATTTTTGCTGCTATATTATTTTTACCTCAGTAGGGCCCTGACCTTTCCTCGTCACTACCCAACCAAGGTTAGGCTTGGCACTTACTGAGTACCGCTATGGTGTACTCACGCCTCTTCTGCGCATGTTTTTCATGTGCAGATCCCGGTACCTCTACGCAGGCACATTATCAGTAGCTGCAGGGAGCATTTCGGAGACTTGAGGTATATCTGCCGCGTCCGCAGACCGAAGAGTCTCCCTCTCACTCTACCCTTTAGTTAGCTAGATGCTATTCTGTTCTTCCTTGTTATAGACTTTCCGGATAATTAGAGCAGTGTTATGTATTATTCTTAGCCTATGTTGCCCGTGGGTTTCCAGGTGTTTGGGATGGTTTCAGAAATTAAAGTATTAAAGTGTATGTGCCAGGCAGCAACCGTATACATTACTCATGTTATTTAGCTTTTGATTACAAATTTCGCAAATGTTGTTACTTTCGCAATGTGTTAGGCTTACCTGGCCGTGAAGACTAGGTGCCGTCATGACGTGTTCACAATTGGTGAACTAGGGTCGTGACATTTAACTGATATGAATTTCAATATCATCTTGGTTAACTAAATCGGAGAGCAAATGAATGGACAATAATCCTATTACTTATGTTGATATAATAATTAGTACATTCATGAATTAACATCTTTTACGTTCCCTATGTTGCTCAATTTATCTCTCTCATTTCACTTATTGTCGTTTTTTTTTATAAGACTATTTATTTAAAGATTTCATGAGAAAAGCCACGTTGTAAAATTATGTCTTGAGAATTCGTGGCAATAGCAGAGACGAAAAGATTAATATTCGACCACGTTTGATAGAATTTTAAATTCCACTACTTTCAAGAACGAGTAATATCAAGGTTATATGATGCCATGCTTTAGGTGCAAACCTAATCTGCTGGGAAAATGAAGGTGAGTTTTCTATTTTCTGACCAAATATTCTATTCACATAATTCAAAATTAGTTGCTTTTATTGATGTAAATTGAATTATTATTGTCCCTTCGGATATATTATTGTTAAACTTTTTTATAGTATAATTTTATTTACTTTCTACAAATAAGGGCGATAAATTCACTTAGCTCTTTTCATTTCCGGCGAGAATGAACTTTTTAATATTGGTTGAGTTCCTTAATTCTTTTTTGGACTACTTTATGAAGATATATTGAGTCCAATTGTTGCTTTTGGGTGATTTTTGTTTAGATAGCAAAGAACGATTGTTCTTCTCGTGCATGTTTTTTTCATCTTTGTTTCTTGCTTCTTACTTATCATGTAAATCATGTTAGTTTAAGAGTTTGCTCCAGCACATGAATTTAGATTGTAGAGTTTTGTTTTCATCAAGTTTGGTGTTATGAGATTTTTGTTCCGGAGAAAAATTGTTTAGCGTGATGCTTTTGTAGACAATGGAACAGACCTCTCGGGGCTAGCTTTAGTGCGATGTGCATCGATACAAATGAGGTGGGCGTGTTTCGAACATGAATTTTTATTCTTTGCTCCGCTATTGAAATTCTTTTTTCTGGATAATTTTAATTTGATTGTGTAGTTGGTATTGTAAAAAGATCTTGTCATACACATCTGACTGTCTTATGGTTAATTCGGTATCAACGGTACTTTTTAAATCCAAATCTCTTGTCATTATAACCCTCTCATGTATGATCTTTCTAGTTGAATTTGTGGAACATACACGTGGTGAGTTTCAATAAGTTGGGTGCAAGGTAGAATTTCTTACAATATTGTATTTTTAGAAGTGTATTTTTGGTTCGTCGATGAGTAATTTATATAATTTATGTTTTGCTTTAGTTTTCTTGGTTTCGAGATAAAAACATAATCTTATGACCAACTTTTTCCCTCAACTGCACTTGTAAAAGAAACTAAGACGATCATTAAAAGGGCAGGAGAATAACAAATGAGCAATTTAATATTGTAGCTATGCAATAACGAAAAAACCCAACCAAAATAATGTAACTGAATATACATGAAGAATATTGTATGTGAGGAAATGTTAGGTAAGTCAAGACCAAGTGACATATTTTTACCTCATAAACTAAAATAACGTGATTATAAATAATAACTAAGTCAATATAATTGTTCGTCCTTTTTCATATAGAGAAGGTTTTCAATTAAAATTTGAATTAATTTGAATTTGGATGTATTCTCACTCAAATGAGCTAAAACTATTAGTATATATAATTTGTAATAGCATATAAAAAATACTCTTTGAACAATACGTATGTAATTTAAATTTATATATTTTATCTAACTTTTATAAAAATAATTTGGGATACACGTGCTATGCACGTGTCCAGAAACTAGTTTATACTAAGAGTGTCAAGCTTCTTCCTGTAAAGTAGAATTACTATTTTGCCTCTATTGTAAATTATTTTAAAGTAAAATATAATAAAATATTAATAATTTAATATAATAAATATGCAATAGTAATATTATAATTACATGACCATTAAATTATATGACCTAATTAATAAGGATGAAAAATGTATCAATGGAAGGATATCATAAAAGTTCATAGAAGAGAGGTTGGGTAACGTACCCATTGAAGATATTTTGTCAATTAATTAATTATTAATGAAAAGAAGGAAGTAACAAAAACAGTATAAATGATAAAAGAAATATGTATCTTCAAATATGTGTATACATTTTTTTTTTTCAGAAAAGGTTACGGTAGACCAAAAAGGAGTAATTAACCAATTTAAGAGGCTACTTTTGAATTTCTGTAGCAAAGCAGAAATGAAAAAAAAAAGAAAGAAAAGATATTAACTAAAATGAGAATGAAGGGAAAGAACTCCGTTGATTCTCAAGAAGTGGAAAGAACGAATAGCTTCTCTGCAAATTATGAATTAAAGTAAAAATATTGTATATATGGAAGGTTAAACCGTTAAATGGAGGCAATTAACCGTGCAATCAGTGGCGAAGCCAGAAAACTATTTAAGGGTATTCAAACTTGAACACGAAAAAAAAATTCTCAACAAGTAGGTGGACCGAAAAATCTAACTCAAACAACGTGATATCGAGCTAAATTATAAGAATACGGGTAATAGTACGAACAATTCGATATAACGAAACTAATATAAAGAAGCGTCAAAAAGAGATTCTACTTATTACAAACGTACTCGACAAGGCTTCATCTCTTGAAATGTTTTATAATAGACTCATTAGAAACAATACTAAATACTTCTCTTTCTACATAAGGCACTATGCAACCGCCTAAAAAGTCATCATCCATTCACTTCCGCAAGTCATTCTTGATAAACTTCATTGCTAAGAAAGCTCTTTCAACGGTTGCAGTGGCAACAGGAAGAAGCAACGCAAGTTTCACTAAGAGAAATATAAGAGGATAAACTGAATGCTTCTTTGTCTTAACTAATCTTTTTGAAAGATCAAAAAGCCCATTTAGATTGGAGAACCTTTCATCAAAATCACGAACATCAATAATGTAACTCGCAAGCTAATTCTCAAGAGAACTCATCCTAAATTCATCAAAGTCATTAGGAAACAATTCAACTATCTTCATTATTTTTCTGATATCAAAACTTGAAAATGCGTCAATTGGATTCAAACAAGCAACTCCATGAAGCAACTCAGTCGTCACTTCGTCAAAACGATCATTAAGTTCTTGAACTTGCCAATCAAGAACTTTACAAAACACATCAACACGATAATGATGAAACAAAAGGCACATATCAACAATTAGTGTTTGAACTTACAACAAGCAATATACATAAATGCTAACTAAAGTCCACCCCTCCCCCCTCCCTCCGTACCTTAACTTTCTACGTTCTCATATTGCATAAGCAATCAAACAGAATCTGTCATTAAACACTATTCAAATTTCAAGCATTGCAAAAATGCATTTTGGGATGGCTTCGATAAGACCTAAAATCTACTTCAATTTACTGAAACTGTTCAAATATTGTATAACAATTTCTCCATTATTGGAAATTATGGTTATCAAAATAAGAAATGCAAAGCAAAAGCAGATTTTATTGGTTATATATAGTTGATTCTTTGTAGATCTAATACATCACAAATACCCATAATCAATATCCAAAGTAAGATGTGGAGCTGGGGGTTCGATCTTGCGTCCATAAGGCATTTTTTACCACCTTTAGTCAATGGGCTATGGCTCTTCATTATTACATAGGTAGTCAATATGTATTACATATATATAAATTCTAATATTTTATCTATATACACATTATTATTTTTCGACGACCTTGCTACCATGTACCTTCGCCCCTGCATGCAACCGTACATGAACTTCAATCAAATTGGAAAGGTGGAATGCGTAAAGATAGGAAAAGTTACAACTTTATGCTTTTTGTTATAAATTTGTTATAAATAATAAAGTAATTGAATAAATGAAATAGCATAATTTTGGGGAAAATAATAAGTGGCCTTTCTCCTTCAGTTACTCACATCAACGAGCTCCTTCAGTTTCTCCTAAGACATTGATGGCTGCTTCTTTCGGTTTCTTTTCCTTATAAAGTGAGTACAATCATTATTAAATTAATTAGTAGTCGTACCCGTGCGATGCACGGTCCGGTCAATATTAAAAACAACAAATTAAATTATAATCATTCGTTTTTGATACTATTAGACCGTATTGCTTTAATAAATTTTAATTGTCATTCTATTTGTCAATGCGATATATACCCAACCCTCACTAATATTTGAGTAGTTAATTTCTTTGTTAATTTTCAATAAATAATTTTTTTGTTATTAACTAATTATGTCACGTGGCTTTTATCTAGGCCACCACTTGTATTGATATGATGCCTTTTTCTTTGGCTTTTAATAATATATAGATAGATTATTAGCATATTACTTGTTTAATATATTTGTCTGATGTTTTTTTTGTAATATAATAGAAGATATACATTTTATTACTCTTAAAAATATTTATTTTTTATTTTAAATTTTATTATATTTTTCTCAATAATATTGTTTGAATTTTAATGAATTGATATACTTTTTATTTCAAAAAATAAAAAATAAAATGATATTAAAAATAAAATAAAGAAATTAACCTAAACCAACTCTCCCCATGTTTTAGTAGTTAATTTAGGTAGTTAATTTCTTTGTTAATTTTCAATAGATAACTTATTTGTTATTAACTAATTATTCCATAAAGTTTTTTTCTAGGCTACCACTTGGCATAAGGAGAGGGCTTTATTCTCTCCTTTTAATAATATATAGAATATAGAATATTAGAAAGAAACTACTCCACAATTTGAATCAAAAGTTTTTTATTGCTTTATTTTTGTTTTTTATTTTAAAATAATTATAAACTCCAACTTGAAACTACTACCCAATTTGAAATGGTAATTTTTATTTATTTTATTTTATTTTATTATTTTAAAACTACTCACTGATTTAAATGGGTAGTTTTTTTTCTTCTTTTTTCGTTTTTCTTATTATAGTTAATTGTTTTTTAATTAAAGTATTTCAACACTCCAACTTGAAACTACTCCCACCCAATTTGAATGGGTAGTCATTTTTTATATATTTATATTTTTGATTTTTATATATATATATATATATATATTTTTTTTTTTAAATTTTTATTATTTTTTTTATAGACATTTAAATTCAAATATAATAACTAATAACTAATTATTAATTAAAAAACTAATTAATAACTAATTATGTCATGTGACTTTTTTTTATGTTGCCATCCTCTCCTTTTAATAATAAATATAGATAGATTTCAATTGCCATTTAATTTGTCAATACGATATACCCAACCCTCACCGATATTTGAGTAGTTAATTTAGGTAGTTAATTTTTTAATAATTTTTAATAAATAATATTTTTTGTTATTAACTAATTATGTCATGTGGCTTTTATCTAGGCTGCCACTTGTATTAATGTGGTGCTTTTTTCTTTGGCTTTTAATAATATGTAGATAGATTATTAGCATATTACTTGTTTAATACTTTTGTCTGCTATTTTTTGTAATATAATAGAAAATATATATTTTTATACTCTTGAAAATATTTATTTTTTATTTTAAATTTTATTATATTTTTCTCAATAATATTGTTTAAATTTTAATGAATAGATATACTTTTTATTTTAAAAAATAAAATAGAACATAATTTTAGAAAATGAAATAAAGAAATTAACTAACCTAAACCAACTCTCCCCCTTGTTTTAGTAGTTAATTTCTTTGTTAATGTAACGACCCGACCGGTCGTTTTGAGTACTAGCGCTTCATTCAGCAGTCGGAGGCCATGAACAGCTTCATTTCAGGTATTGTGACTTGTGTGTATGGTCGGAATTGATATTCAGGAAATTCAGAGTTAAATTTAAATGAAAATTCTCATTTTAGAAGCCTTAAGTTGGGAAAAATGGCTAGGATTGGAATTTGAGTAAACGACCTCGGAATTGGGATCCGAAGGTTCCAGCAGGTTCGTATGATGATTTCATACTTAGGCGTATGCCCGGATGAGGTTTTGGATAACCCGAGAGCGTTTTGGTGCCTATTATGGAAGTTAGCAGTTTGGAAGAAATTTCTTAAGTTTGGCTTGAAGTGCATTTCAATGTTATCAATGCCCGTTTGGAATTCCAAGACTAGGAATAGCTTCATATGGTAATTCTGGAGTTGGGAGCGCGATCGAAAGTGAATTCGGATGTCCGTAGGTCATTTTGAAGCCATTTGGCTAAAGATAGAAATTTGAAGGTTTTTGAGAAGTTTGACCGGAAGTCGACGTTTTGATATCGGGGTCAGAATCTGATTTCGGAAGTTGAAGTAGGTCCGTAATGTCAAATATGACTTTTGTGCAAAATTTGAGGTCAATCGGACATGACTTGATAGGTTTAAACATCGGAAATAGAAGTTGAAAAGTTCAATATTCAAAAAGCTTGGATTGGAGATCGATTGATGATTATAGCGTTGTTTGATGTGATTTGAGGGCTCGAGCAAGTCTGTAATGTGTTTTGGGACTGGTTGGTATGATTGGTTGGTGTCCCGGGGGCCTCAGGTGAATTCCGATTGGTTAACAGATCTAAAAGTAGAATTTGGGAAGGCTTGAGATTTGCTGCTTTTGTCATAACCGCATCTGCGGTTCTTGGACCGCAAAAGCGGGGCTGCAGATGCGGTCAAATGCTAGCAGAAGCAGAAGGGGGCCAGGTCCAAGGAAATCGTAGAAGCGGCCCAGGGATCGTAGAAGCGGTTCCGCTTAAGCAGCCCCCAGACCGCAGAAGCGGTCAGCTTCCTTTTGCCCAAAGCCGCAAAAGCGACGAAAAGTCGCAGAAGCGACATCCACGAAAGTGGAAGCAGCTGGGGCAGTGAAATGTTTTAAGTTAGGGTTGAGTTCATTTCAACCCGTTTTTTCTTCCATTGGAGTCGATGGGGAGCAGCTTGGAGATGCCATTTTCGTCTCTTGTCTTGAGGTAAGTAATTTATGCTAGCTTTGAGTTAAATACAAGGTTTATATATGGATTTAGGCAAGGAAATTATAGAA
>MU678796.1:0-14523 GCA_026770625.1 Nicotiana glauca
CCTGAGCTTAATACTTGGGTTTTATTTGCAACGTCCGCAGAATCTTATTTAGAGGATATACATTGGGCGTGATCACTTATGTCGACGAAAAATAATTTTGTATTCTACAATTTGTATTGCGTTGTAGAATTAGTAAAAGTAATTTGATTACTGGAGCTTCAGAAGCTTGCGTTTTTTTGAGAATTGTAGTTGAGTGAGAGAAGAGAGATCTCTTTCCGTTGAGGAAGGAGAGAATTACGCATCAATGAGATCTCCTTCCGTTTTAAAATTCGACTTTAATGTAGACAGAATCACACGCAGATCTGGTGCCTTTATTTTAGCGCGACTTTTATGGCAAAATCTACCTATCTTTGAATTGGTATATATTTTGTAGTAAAAGTGTGGACTACACGGGTAAATAATAAATTATGAATATTTTTGGTAATAAGGTTTGGTGTATGGTATAGATAGGTAAAAATTCCTTTTATTATTCATCAAATATAGTACATAAAAAAAATATATGAACTTTTTACAAAAAAAATGAACAATCGTCAAAAATTAAACATAAACGCCAATATCGTATACGTGAGATTTTCTTTAACTTTTCTATATTGATATTGGCTAATGAACTTCCATCATTGTCCAATATAATAGACCTAAAAGAATATTGGAAAGTCTCATACACCGTTGACAATGACAAAAAAAATTTATACAATTGTGTATGAAACGAAAGAAAACTGAAGTGGGATATCATCATTGCAATTAATGAGAATTAGAGAAATATTAATATTTATGTTGTGAAATCAGCTAATGAATTAGACATAAGGCACAACACCAATCTCATATATCCCGAAATGAAACACCTACAAGACTACCTGGTCCCAAATACTAATGGACAAGAGTTGCTACATAATTTATTAGTAAAAAAACAAGAGCATTGCCTAGAGAATATTCAACAAAAGGGCATTTCTATTATATAGATGTCGCAGTGGGCATGGATGAAGGGCTAAAATGGAATTTAGCATTTCCTCATGCTTACCACTATTGCACTTTGCGCATTATTTTTCTTTTAGTACTAGGGATATACAAAGGAAACCGACAAACCGCACCAACCCGATAATCCGAGTCAAACCGAGAAAAAAAACCCGACTATGGGTTGGTTTGATTTGGTTTGGTGTTAGAAAAAAAAACCTGACCATAATTGGTTTGGTTTGGTTTTAACTAAAGAAAGTCAAATCGAAACCAAACCAACCCGACATTACATATATAGAAATTATAGATATATTTAATATATAAATATACTTATTTTGATGTAATTTATAAATATTTCAAGATTTCATAATTTTATTTTTTGAGATATTATTTCAAGGTTGGACTTAGAACTTTTGAATGTTCCAATAAGTTTTATAGCCATTAACATTAGTAAATTAAATAGTGCTAACAAAAGCCCAAACCAAAATCAAATCAATATTAATGCTAACAAAAGACATTTAATTCAATATTACGAACGAGAATGTATTGAATATCTATGTTTTGTTTTGCAATAATTTAGATAAAAATGCATAACCTATTTTTATTTTTTCTTTAGCATTTAGTCATGTATTTAATACTCCCTTATTTTAGCATGATCTAGTAATCTTAGATTATATTTATTTTTATCATGGCTTTTTAATTAGCAATATTTATATTACATAATTTTTTTATCTTTATTGTTGAATATTTTAGGATAGTGCCATGATATATCATATTTTGTATTATTTTCTTGGAAAATACTTTATATAGTTGTATCTTACTAGGACTAAAGAAATATTTTGAGCATAATTTATATGTTTTGTTCTACGAAAATTTTACGGGAAAAAATCCCGAAAAAACCCGAATAACCCGAAAACCTGAGAAAACCCGAGAAAAATCGAGAGTGAAAAACCCGAGTTTTATTGGTTTGGTTTGGTCTTTAGATTTAATAATCCGACACAATTAGTTTGGTTTGATAATTGTAAAATCCAAACCAACCCGACCTATGTACACCCCTATTTAGTACCTATCTTTTCCCTCTTAGTTGAAAGCAAATTTCCCATTGCCAAAGCTGACACATGTCTGTGATAAATTATGGATCTAACTGTATACCTTGTTGCATATGAGCCGACGTGATCTTAATGCAACTTTAGATTTTGAAAGAAACAAAGAACTAAAAATTGAGAAATATAAAATAAATACGCTGAAAAGAAACAAAAAGATAGGAAAAATTAGGTTTTATTCCTCATGTCCTTTCAATATTTACTTTATCACAATATAAAGAGAACTAAGAACTCATCCAACATTACTAACAAATTAAGGGATTCTAACAAAAATAAATTTAAAAATTTGTGAGGTTAAACTGCAATATAAACTTTATCACAACATAAAAAGAATTAAGAATCTATCCAACATTACTAAAAAAATAAGGGATTCCGTTCCATTTGTCCATGTTTTTTCACTGTTTACATCATAATTGATTTCCTTTAACTCATAGAAACCCTAACCTATTGGACAACACACTCATGGAACTCAAGAAGAATACATATAAATTAAACAAGATTAATGTGAGAGCTAAAATTAGGAATAATTGGATATATAAAGAACGTCTAAAATCCTTGAATTAAACTATTTAAGTACAATGAAAGAATTCTACAACATGAAAGAGTAACACCATTTATATATATATGAACTTGCTAATTAAGGTTAACTATAAGCTAATTAAACTAGTCCTCGTACAATATCTGGAAAAGTTTCTAATTGATTAACCGCGCAAGAAATAAAATACGAATTATATAAAAAGAAAGCCTCTCTTTTCCTAATCTTCTTTAGTATCTCTTCTCATCTGTGATGACACCATATCATGAAGAAGTCCATCATCGTCTCCGGCCAAAGAGGAAGAATACGGGGAGGGCGAGAACCTTCTTTCTTGGAGTGAATTAGTCGAAAATAAGGAAGTATAACCAACGCTAAAGTTATTTAAAGGGGAAGTTGTAGTAGGGAAATGGAGTGTTTGTTGCTGATGTTCTTGATAATATTGAAGTTGTGGTATAGACAAAGAGGAATTACTATAAATTCCTCCGCCTCCACTATTACCACCACCAATGGCGCCACCGTAGTAGGCGGTGGTTCGTGGTAGAACGCCGCCAATGCTCCCGCGCGGCGGCATAATGCGGCAAGGATGTGTGTGAGTACCTTCATAAGTTGTAACAACTATTGAAGTATCTTTGATTGACCTTTCCACTCTCTTCTTCACTCCACATGAAATAGTTGTGCAACGATAATAGCTCCTGCACACGAAATTTATGCATCTTACACTTAAATTTTAACAATGAATGGACTACTTGAAAAAAGAAAAAGGGTAAAATTTTAAAATCGAGAAAGATTCGCTGTTAACTTTTATATTGATTTTATATTAATTATACATGGATATACACATATTATCCATGAAATATACATTCGCCGACTCATTTTAGTTTAAAAGGTTGGATGGGCGGTAGAAGAATTAACCTGGTTAGGACCGAAAAAAATCATGTGTCATGCGGAAGCTAGCAAAGTAAACCTTGAACGACGATAAATCCGATAACAAAAGAGAAATATACCAAAAGAAACACAAACATTTAACGTGGTTCGGTTAACTGACCTACGTCCACCGCAGAGATGAGCAATCCACTATAATAAAAGAGAATACAAAATATCGTGAGAACAACCTCACGAAGAGACAAACACAAGTGACACACTAACACTTGTCCCGTAAAGTTCTTCCCCTAAACACGACTCTCAAACCACTCATGGCTACATTGTGGATGATACTGTATGAGAAGGGAGGATCCTCAATTCATAGAAGTCCAAATATTTTCCTACAAGAAAAAGGACTAGCCAAATATGGGAGATTTATAATTTCCTTTTACAAAAAGGAAAACCCAATTAAGGTAATTATATTACCCTTTTTCCTTCAAGAGATAGGAAAACCAAATATGGTACGAAAATTATGGCAAACACCTAACAAACCTACATTTTAATTATACTCCTTCCATGTCATAAGGCTAACGAATTTTTAAATATAAAAATGTGTCATTTTTTAAACATAGATACCTTGGAAAGGGGCTGCTTTTCACTGCTTTTTGGCCGTATTTCCTCCATCTAAAACCATCATCCAAATGATCAATTTCACTCTTGGTCATGAATGCAAATCTTGGCTCTCTTTGCTTCTTTTGGACATTCTTCTTTTTAGGTTTTAACCTAAGCCAACAAAGGAAAAACATCAAACGTTGCACAAAGGGAAAAAATTCAAATAAACAAGAAATTGGTAAACGGAAAAACTCAAAAAGCATTTCACCTAATTAATTAGATGATGCGTTATTTAGAAACATATACCAGGCCCCCTTCAGAACAATTTAAGGTTTTAGATGAGTTGGTCATATAGTTCAATATTGTATAAATATAATTATTAGAAAAATAATATTCATCCTTAATAGTATAAATAAGTTTTTAGATGAGTTAATCGCATAGATCGTACATATTAGAACAGGCAAATGTCTTGAGTTCATATCTCATCGCAACAACAGCAACAACCCAGTATAATCCCACTTAGTGGGGTCTGGGAAGGGTAGTGTGTACGCAGACCTTACCCCTACCCTGGGGTAGAGAGGCTGTTTCCAAATAGAAACTCGGCATCCTTCCCTCCAAGAACTTCCCACATTACTCTTGGGGAAACTCGAACTCACTACCTCTTGGTTGGATGTGGGGATTGCTTACCATCAGAGCAACCCCTCTTGTCTCATATCTCATCGCACACTTCATCAAAAATCTTAATTTTCACATGTTTGACCCATAAAAATTAAAGGAATCAAGTGCGTGAGTAAATACATGTTGAAAATATAGTTAAGTAAAAAGTGTTTCTGTAACAAAGCATCTCCCGTTTACGGAGGGTCCGAAAAGAACCATACTCTAATGGTATGATGTAGACAGTCTATCCTAATACAAACATTAGTGGCTACTTGTGTCTTAGATTGACAAAAACTTGCTAGTCCATTAAGTTTATAAGAAATGCTAGGTAAAAGAATATATTTTTATTTTTGGTCCATAAAGAAGCAGAATTTAAGCTTACTGTTTCTTATACTTGTCTTCATCTTCATCATGTTGCTTTACTATATTGCTCTGCTGATCATCCTCGGCAGCTTCAGTTGATGATGAAGAAATAGACAAAGAATTTGGGGTCGTCGGATTATTCACCAACTCAGATGATTCTTGAAATATGGAAGTTGGAGATGGAATATTAGTCAGTGATTGAGGTGGTGAAGTTTGAAGCAAATCGAAAATGGATGGAATAGTAGTAGTATTGAAATCAAGAAGATGAGCACCAAACATTGTAGTATCTAAAAAACCTAAAGAATCCTTTTCATCAGTTTCACACAACATATCAAAGATGTTTGGTAAAGAAAAGCTAGTTTGAATCTGTTGTGAAAACATCGGATTTTCCAATGAAGTCTCTGTTTTTAGCTTGTTTTCCTTCTCCATAATAATATTGGAATAAATTCTTGTTCAAATGTTGGTTCTCAGCTGTATAGTAGTCTTATTGTTGAAGTGTGAAGAGAACTTTTGGTTACTTTTTAAAGGGTTTTGTGTGTGGGAAAAGAGGTTGGTCCAAGATAGCCAGGGGAAACTTGACCGGAAAATGCCGGTGGTCCAAACTAAATTAAATGTAAATTTTTGTCGTATGAAGTAAGTTTAGCAAAATTACGAAAATGTATTAGTAGACAGCAAAAACAGAGTAATTTTTATCATTCAACTGTGAAATATTAGTACTTAATAGGAGTAACAAAAAATACTGTTCATAACCAGGCGAAGCCACGTGCTAACAAGGGTGGTCAGTTAATTATCCTTTGTCGAAAAATTATACGGTGTATATTGGTAAAATATTACGTTTTAAAGGTATATAACACATATTGAACACCTTTTGTCGGAATTTTTTTTTTAATTTTTTCGAATTTGAATAACTTTGGAAAAATTCCTAATTTCGTCACTGCTCACAACGAAGATTGTAATGAATGAGTACACTACCTACGTCATGTTTTACAACAGGTGTTCGATACCTATATTGCACCCTGGCTAAATTTGAATTTGGGTCAAAAGTCTCATATTAAGGAATAAACGACTCCCTATTCTAGACTCGAAAACACATACTCACTAAATAGTGACCAACTAGCTATGATTAAAGGCGACAAAACAAAAAATAAATAGAAACCTACCACCATAAATCACTAATGTACATCAATCAACTATTTGTTAATCACAGACTAATTAAGATTTATTATTATAGGATTACTCTGGATCTCTATTTCATACTCTATTCTTGGAATATTAAGAGCCCGTTTGGCCAAGTTGTCAAAAATTGTTTATTTAAAAAATACTTATTTGAAAAAATAATTTGTTTTTGGCCAATTCATTTAAGAAATACTTTTTGCAATATTTGATAAACAAATTGTGTTTGGCCAATATTTATAAAAAGTGCTTTTGAGTGTTAAATTACCAAAAAGGATAGTACCAATGTTTTATAACTATTTTAAAGAGAAAAAGAAATTTAAATATTTATTCTAAGAGACTGTTATTATTTTTTATTTAATTTAATTAAAATATAAACGTAAAGTAAGCACGCATGCTAAATATTTAAATTATTGTAATATATATAGTTATATCAAAGCAAAAATATTATCTAGCATAATTACTTGTTTACACGATAATTTCAATAATCAAAATACGTCATTCAGTGTTACTTAAAGTTTATTTCATAAATTACTATATATTGATAATCAACCATGAAATGTTGTTATATAAATATGTTGTTATAGAGAGGTCCGACTGGTTGTATAGCCAAACAGGCTCCAAATAATGACTACTAGCTATCTAACACAAAAGTAAACTTTCAAAATTATTTAATATTAACTCATAAATTTGAATTGAAATAACCAATAAAAAGTTTCTCATTAGTCTAATTAATTTGATTAATAGAAATAATTTAACTAAGACCAGAAGGCAGAATTAGCAGGTGAGTGTTGAAGGGAAAAGGAGTGAAGTGTTGGCAATAATGTGGGGAAGAAGACCACCGCTTCAGCCAAATAGTTGGCGCTTTCTTACGCGTTGTTGTTGACCGGTTACCGGGAACTTTTTTCCACTTTTTTTAATGGAAAATTCTTTCTTGGGGAACAAGAATTATTATTTAACAAATTAGATGGAGTTTTTATGCAAAGTTTTTATATTAATGATTACAAATAGTGTTGTAAGTGTTGGTTGAAGCATTAAAAAAATTGTTAAGGAGCACTTTTTAGTCTTATGCGGCGTGAATTTAAATTAGTTAGGTTTCTAATATGTGTATCGAACATCTGATAAGGAAAAAAATGTGTTTAAATCTGTTTTCCCATGTGGTCAAGAAATTTACTCTCTTCGGTCCACAATAAGTGATTAATTTGCCGTGGACACACCCATTAAGAAATACTAATAGTTGGTGTGACTAAACTACCCTTAATTAAATATTACAACATAATTTAATGTCATGAGTAAAAGACTTTTTATGGATATGTACATAAGGGTAATTTTGAAAAAATAAATTGAATATTTTTTAATTATATAAATTGACACTTATTTTGGACCAAAATAAAAAGGTAAATTGGCCACTTATTATGGATCGGAGCAGGGGCGGATCTAGAGTATGATATATGGGTTCTCGGGAACCCAATAACTTTTGTGTAGACCCTGTATTTTTGTTAAAAAAATTTATCAAATATCTATTTGTGAACCCAGTTATTATTGTATATTAATTTAAAATTGCGACATGAACCCATAAACTTAAAATTCTGGATCCGCTTATAGATCGGAGCGAGTATTAAACATTTGTCTCGTTGTTCTCATTTATTGTTTGTTGACTAATTAACTTTAGCCAATTAAAAGATCTTTAGACATTTGTATCAGACCTAATTGTACAATCATGTGACAAAATTGACGAAGAAATCGTGTACATAAAATAGTGAATAATAATGTTTAAAAATCAGAATAAATTTAGGCGTAATACACACCCTGCTGGACTTTCTTAGCCTCCAAAACCTTGCTAGGGGAGAAAATGAAAGGATATATTCAGCGTCATCACAGCTTTATTTTTTTATTTTTTTGGATTTTTACCTAGTTATACTATATTAAAAACGTATTAACCACTTCTTTTTAGGTTTCTTGAGAATTACATTATGTATATATACTTATTATTTATGTACAAAATATTATAAAAGAATGATCCCTTAAATATAGGAATTAATTTGTAACGTATCTCCGATCCCCATCTATCAGCTTACAATCACTATTTTCTTCCTAATTTCAGAAAAAATTAAAGCCATTCTCTCTTTCATACAAATCCACACCAATATCTCTCTCTCTCATACAAATCAAACTATTATCCCTCTAAAATTGTAGCATCATATATTTTTATGAATCAATTCCACCAACAACCATTAAAAAGCTTCAACTATTGACAAATCCATCGACGTTATATCTGAAATTGCACGTAGAGAGATCTTCCATTGACATATCATTAAAAAGGTTTGAAATTTTGCATTAGATATTTGAATTTTACAAATTTGTAATTTCTTTGGATTGGGTGTTCTTGAAAACGATTGTAAATTTTCATTAGAGTTTATATCTCAATTTGAAGGGAGATTGGTTAAGTTTAAAGTTGATTTTAGGTTTAATTTCAAATGGAAAGTCGAGGAAGAAGAAGTTTCGGAATTGTATTATGATTGTATGATAAATGTATCATAATTGTATCTGAGTTGTATTTGATACATTAATACCTAAGATAATTCTGATACAATACTAATACTATTAAAATACAATAGTTTATCATAATTTAAGCTTAGGGTTGGTTCTACGTGGATGTTTTAAATCGAAACTTGAAAAAGATGAAGATCAAAAGTTGTATCATAATTTAGAATATTGTCTCACGATTGTATCATAATTTGTACCAAAAATAATATATGATACAATACTAATACAAGTATAATATGATATTGTATCAGTTTAAGTTTAGAGTCAGTTTTAAGTTGTATCAGAATTGTTTAAGAATTCTTTTAGGATTATATCAAATTTGTATCTTAATTATGAGCAGTTGTGAATTCGTGACGAATTTCACACTTTGTATCACAAATATATGATAGTTATATATTAATTTATTAGTACCGTATCAAGTATTATTTGGGATATTAAGGTACCATCTATGGGTTAGATACAATTGTGATACAAGTATGATATAATTATATTTTACGTATTGATGTATCTGATACAATTTACATACAATTATGATACAGTTATCATACAATTGCTGAATATTTCTTCATTTTTAGTGTTATTCGATCTCCCAGCAGAAGAACGATGCAATTGATGATATAATAATATAAAGCTATCAGCAATGGCAGGAAAAGAGAAGATGGAGTTTTTGAGCGTTGACTAAGGAATTTTGTTGTAAAAAAAGGAGAGAGAAGAGGAGAGGAAAAAAAATATAATTGGATCTCTTAATTGAAGGCATTAATAATGAGGTGAGAGCCTTTTAAGGAGCAATCTATATAATTTGTAAAAAAAACCTAGATACTTATTAAAAACCACAAAAACATAAAGAATATTGGTAAATAATTTTTTAATAGAGTATAGTTAGGTAAAAATCCCTTTATTTTTTTTGTTTTCTATCTAGCTAGGCAGAAATGACACCAAATAGCCACTTTAAAGAGCTGCAATTTAGAAATTAGTTAGTACGTCCTGAATTTTAATTTTTCAATTTAAATTTTCGAGACAAAAATATGTTGAATTGTCATGAAGTTAAGATTTTTAGTGTAAAAGTTCACGACAAAATAAGTACTGGCTAATTTCTAAATAGCATCCCTGAGAATGACTCTCTATGCACTTGCCCCTCTATCTAGTCTCTGGTATCCGAATTACGGTCCCGACGAATTTGAATTCAAGCCTCGTAAGGCCTACTAAATGGGTGAGCGCTCTTTACAAACAAAAAAAATACGTTTTCAAATCTTGAACCTACCAGCTATAGCAAGGTAGAGGAATTCTATCTATCCCACCGTAATATTTGTTGGTGTTAATAGAGTTATTGAGCAACAAAATCTTACCTCCATATAGGAGTGGTAAACGGGCAGGTCGAGTCGGATGTGGTTCGGGTCAAAAGGGTGAAAAAACGGATAAATTATCCGATCCAACCCATATTAAATACGAATAAAAAGGGATTAACTGGCGGATAATATGTACCCATATTATCCATGACTTTTGAATACGATCACTTTTGGTAGAATTCCTAGTCTCCTCAACTTTAGGAACCCCCAATTTGAGGCTTTACAAATGTAAAAGTTGAACTCATTAGTTATCCATTGGTTATCTATTAGTTATCTATTTTCTAAATTGATAATATGGTTCTTATCTATATTTGACCCATTTTTTTAAAAAGTTCATTATTCAACCCGTTTTTAATAAATAATACGAATGATTAATTGCTTTCTTTTAACCATTGAATCCAATATCCACGAACATGGCAAACAGTGAAACAGATGGTTCATATATATATTCGAATCCAACAACAATGTTGTTACTGTATTGTTTAGAGACAAATGCACATGCGAATCTTGTCGACGCGGTTTCTGCTTTGCGAATGATGTAGCCATATTATTATTATTATTATTATTATTATTATTATTATTATTATATATATATATATATATATATATATATATATGAATTTTTTACTTTGGCAATATAAATTTAATATGTGATAGCAAGTTACAACTATCTTTATCAGATGGCTAATTAGTGAGTATTATTTATCATAAAGATTTACGTATAAATATATTATAAATAATCTAATCTTGTAAATATTTTGTACACTAATGTGTATATAACTTAAACTCGTAAATGAATTTAATGTCTAAGTTCTATTTCCATAGGCCAGGATTTACTTGCGTTTCACGCGGCTTTTCGTTTTCCCACCTTATGTTTTGATTCGTCTGATCTCTCTCTTTCTCACTATATTTTTTTTTCTCAGTATAGCAATGGGCATGGGAAATTCTTTATTCTATATCTGTACTACTTTTTCTCATTATGGTAATGGCCATGGCATTTCTTTATTCTACTATATTACTTCGGTAAATATTTATTCGCATCCGGTGTTGACGTCAATCAAACAGTTTAATTATGAGAGTGACCAATTAGAGTGCGCACACACATATCACCTAACCATGATTAACACTCTTTTTGGATCATTGTTCCCCGTCGTTTTATAATGTATTGTATTTTATTGTATCGTATCGTTTTATGAATACAATGTTTGGATAGATTGTATTGTTTGTTATTGTTAAATAATATTTTACTGTTTGATTTGACTGTATCGTATTGTACTGTAACTGATAAGTACTACAATGCCCTCAATTGTTTAAATATTAAATTTATAAAAAACTATGCATACAAATAATTTTAAAAAACAAAACAGAAGAAGGCAAAACACCTTAAGAAATCAGAACAGAGGAGCGAGACAGAAGAAGGCAAAACAAAGGAGCATAGCTAATTAGAATCGAGTTAAAAGCAAATTAGGAGAGAATATAAAACAGAAGGCATTATAACACCTTTAACGTAGGTGGTAGAAGTTCTGGAAAAAAAATAGATTATAGTTTGAGATTTGGAGTAACAATAGAAAAAAAGGTAAAGGGTAAAATAGAATTGTGGAGTAGTAAGTTAGGGCATAATTGGAAAGGAAAATAGGAAATAATCCCACCACACCAAATCGGTTGTTTCAAGAAAGGGGATTTTTCATTGTTCCGAAACAATGGATTTAACAATACAATACAACCAATTTCAATGAAACAATCGAAACAAACATTATTTTGGGATAACAATACAATACGATACAACGGAAAACAAGTGAAACAACCATCCAAACAAGCTGCAAGTGACAAATAATTTATATGCAACACAAGTGTTATATATTTATATGTTTGGTATAAATACCGAGTGAGAATAAGTGTTCAGCATAATACTTCTATAATGGGGCTTTTTTCACTTTTACCTCGCGGTAGAAACTATTTATATTTGGCAGTCGAAAAAAGTGTATAAATTTTGTATAATTTTTTTATATAACATACCTATGTATATATACCAAAAATACATTTTTTCGACTATTATTTTGAGAACGATCAAACAGTGTATTTTTTGCGTGTTTCTCGGTGTGGTCAGTACCGAGTGTAAAAGGCCATACGAAAAGGTTACGTCAACTTTCTTCCCTTGGACCTTAAAATTATACAAGATAGAAAAGAAGATGGTCAAGAAAGCAGTCATTGCAGGTAGAAGAGTAGTTAATTAATAATAGACAGAGATATGTTTTGTATTTACATGGAAAAAGTACATGGTTTTGAGAAAGAATGTGTCCATGGCACCAAAAGCATTCAAGTTTTGATGCAAACTAGTTTCTATGTCAATTAAATTTGTCAACACGTAGTTTTGAAATACTACAAAGATCCCTATCAGGGAACAATTACTTTGTCAAAAGGTGTCAATTCAGCTGCATTTTGCTCCCTTTTGTATTACCCTTCCCTAGCCGAGAGTCTACTGGAAACAACCTCTCTACATTTTCAAGATAGGGGTAAGCTCTGCATAGACATAATCCTCCCCAGACACAACTTGTAGAATTACATTGGATTTGTCGTCGTCGTCGTTGTTCTATTACTATACCCCACCCGAACGGAGCGACATCGTCCCAAGGGTAGTCAATTGAATCCACTTTAATACGTCCCAAAGGTGGTCAATTGAATCCACTTTAATAAAAAGTTACACCGTGAAAAAGTACAAGATAAAAATTACGTAAATCACTAATACTAAGAAAGTTTCTAATTCAACAGCAAAGGGGGTTCAAAAAATATTTTAAATAATGAGTTTTAACTTTTAACTCCAACTACGACATTTTAGCATTTTTTGAAATCCCCTTATCGTCAATCCTGCCTCTATGTCTGCGCACCGCCAATCCCCCTCTCCCACCCCCAATGGCACCAGACGCGTTTTCTGATAATTCAGTAAAGCCATGCTTAGAACAGAAAGTATGTGAACTAAAACCATATTGAGTATTGACCTAGTGTGTGAATTCAAACCAGTACATGCGGCTACGCTACTAACATTATGGTACTTTTGAAAACAACATAAAAATAAGAAAACAGGTCACAGTCTGCGTCTCTTAGCATACAAATGACCGCCAGTTATAATAGAAAATCTTTATACTTAGAATAAGTAAATCTGGAATCTGGATAAACACTTTCCACAAATACTAATACACTTAGCTTTACAAGTCAAACATGTCTATAACAACATCCTCGTATAACATTCACTATAAAAACCAAGTTTTTCTCGTAACCGATTAATGTGTTAAATTATAATATATGTCCTCTATAACAGTACTTCACTATAGTAGCCAACAAATATTAGAGCGTTTGACTCTATATTGAAAAGTAGCATGGCACTGTCAGTCTATGCCATTCAATTTAAACACCAGGCTACTGCATCATATTCTGCTTCCATTTTGTTTAAGCAGAGTCTGGACAATGAGCAGGAAGCAACAATAAATTAAAATGTGCTATGCATAAAAGAATAAATAAGAACCTGTATTTCTAGCATATTAAGCTTCCATTATGTTTAAGCAGAATTTGGACATTGAGCAGGAAGCAACTATAGATTAGATTGTGTTATGCAGAAATGAATAAACAAGAACCAATATTTCTAGCTGAGTGATTCCAACATAGAATGTGGCACCAACGTTGTTGGTCCAACAACATTATCTAGAGTCACCTGACGAGTACGTTTGTGAAGTTGAATGTGAGTACATATATTTTCACATGGTATGAGACACACAGCGCATGGGGTGAATGATGATCATTTGCAGTTAAGAATTTTCTAACTCTCGCTTTTTCCGTCAGCAGCAAATGCATAGTTATCCCATGATTCAACAATCTTCCCGAAATATTGTATCATTACATTGTAAATCGTCTCACAAAGACACGATAAACTCATCCAACTCACATTTTGTTTCTTTGGCAAATTCACATATTTGTTCTTACTCGTAGAAGCCAAAATTGAAAGATTGAACCCATTAATGATGGCAAAACCAAATCAATATGATCTTTGCATGGATAGTTCAAAAATCAACCTACAAAGATGAACCAAAAAGATCTGAATCGTACTCTGTGAAGTAACATCTACCACCACCTCTTTCAATGAAAGATCGGTGTTTCTCATGATTCTTTGGGAGTAGCAGCTTGTCGAAGTCGACGTTGATGTACATCCCAGTTGTATACACGAGCAGTTGTGACCTGAGCCATAGCAACTAAAAGAATAAGCACAAAAGCAAATAGCAACAAATAGCATACCACTTCATCAAAAAAAAAAAAAAAAAAGCAACAAGTAGAATACCAGAATCAACGTGTTTCCCAAGATGAAGTAAAATAAGTAATTTTTTTT
>MU678796.1:24781-37662 GCA_026770625.1 Nicotiana glauca
TTTCTGCAATTGCTCTGCTTAGGTCAGTCGTAGCTAAGTACATGAAGCTCTCCATGTGCATCTGACAAGTATCAAACCACTTGCATATCTGTAAGCCAAAGGAATTTTTAGGCCAAGGAGTGACTCGAGTAACTCGTTGTATTCTATTGTGCTTCCGCTGCTCTTTTAAAAGTTTATGCCAGCCGAAAATCTGAATCTAAAATGCCTTTGAACTTGTAGCCAACACAAACTTAGAGGATTGTAAATTCTTCTCGGCCACACCAATACACAGTGTAAAACACACAACAGTTGTACCAACAGTAGTAAATAACACAAAACGAAAGGCAATATTAATGAACAACTCTAATACAGTGTTATTAGATATGACACATATTCCAACAGTCTCGACCTCATTGCTCCAGTATGAGGGATCCAAACGTGAACCAGAATCAAATGGAAAGTCAAGTCCAAAGTGAGCAGTTGGAAATAGATGCCAATTGAAGATATGTGCAAGAACAAAGAAACCTGCCCTCCTACAAGCACAAAAACTGAATAATGCCCAACCAGCAATGGAATATATAAAAATAGGAGTGCACACTACGAGCTCTCATGCTTCATCTGGTGTAATTCCATTAATGTTTGTCATGATCTCATAGTAATGTAGAGATACATGTACCACCATCTCATTATTCTTCTCAACCATATTTAAAACTTCTTTCTTAGTATTAGAAGGCAAATTGTTACAACCATTTAGTATTATGCAACTCAAAACTTCAAGCTAATAATCTCGTAGTAAAGGTTGCTTAATTACCAACGCAAACTCTTGATCCCAATTTGGATATTCAGACTCAACAAATAAAATGTCATCTAAGACATACTTCTCAACAACTGAAACCTCATTAAATATTGCGAACTTCTTATCATGTTGTTGTACATACTCGTAGCAAGCCAGAAAAGAAATCAACCATGATTTCTTATATGAAACATGACCAAGTAACTCTAAAGCATCTTTTTTTGGACTTTCAGTGAACACCTTGTTCACATGGCTTATTTTTCCTACTTCCAAAGCGAAGCCAGTCACGGGGGAGACAATCTGTGCATTTGTATTTTCAACACAGGATAAAAGCAAGGGTGAATAGTCATAAGAAACTGGTAATGAATCATCCTGCGCAAATTGATATAGCACAACCGAGTCAGTTCATTCTGATTTTTTGCCAAGCACCTTGTCTTCATCATTTGCTAAAGTTGTAGTGTCACTATCTGTATAATCTATAGGTTCAAGTTCAACAGAGTTCGAAGCAACCTGTATTTTAGGAGACGGAACTGAAGATGGCAATTCACGAGAATCACGCTCGTCAGCTCCATTGGATAATTTATCAAATACATTGGCTGCCTTTGAGTTTCCACCGTTGAAGGCAACTTTCAAGTCGGACGAGTTTGGTACATAGCCCAGAGTTGCAACTGGAGATACAGAGGTCGCTTGTGGAACCAATGCAGCATAACAGAGTCAACACTGGCTCGTGAAGTATCTTCCCTACTCACCGAATCTATGAGCGTCCGTGGTCAAAATCGTATACGCAATTTTTCCTTAAAATGCTTCCAATCGAAGAATTGTTTGTTTCGATGCAACCAAGTGAACCAAGAAAGAGCTTCACCATCAAAGTAGAAGTAAGGAAGAGGTAGTCAGTCCTTTTCGGAGAAGCCAAGGTATGTAAAGTACAACTCGGCCCGAAAAATCCAACTATCCGGGTTGCCATCGCCACTGAATCTAGGTAGAAACATCGTCGTTGTTGGGGTCCGATGGAATGAAAGCACCAATGTAGCGAATCAGTTTCTCAACACTTTTATTACTTCAACAGTGATAGAAAATTACAACTCAACTCAAAACTATTACAGGAATTAAAGATACTAAACTGAATTACAAATGATAGAGAAGAATGGATGAGAAGCTCAGACTAAGAATGGGGATGAGAGGATACATACACTCCAGAAGGAAGACGATGAAAAGCAGACATTTTACTCAACAATATGCATATCCCCACAATCTCAGACCACCGTCCCTTTTAACAGAACTATTACGCCCACCAATCCACCTAAATACCAAAGTAACCTGGCCCAATAATTTGTTCTCGACCCAATAGTTATTTGTATGACAATGGGTTGGGACTGATTCATAACACTATGCTTTCATAAAATTAGATGGAAAGTCATAAGAGTCTATTATTAAATTGTGAGATTAAATTCTGCGCATAATTTATTCTTGACACATTATATAAGGAGGAGGGAAGCGAGAACCTGAGAAAGCCAACAAGATGTGAAGTCGTAGGCTGCCCATAAAAGTTAAGTGTCGAGAAGAGATAAATAATTATTATTTTCATCATCTGCTTCTAATACAATAAATAACATCTCCACGGAATTCTATCTAACACCTCTTTTAAAAAAAATATAAAAAACATGAGAATTTTGTTAAAATATTTAAAAAGGATCTAGTTAAAAATTTTAGAAAAAATTAAAAAATAACCCAATTATGACATCATAATGTATGTCATAACAATATATTATTGTAATAAACTATATACTATTGAATTGCTATATATTATATACCAAAATAGCATACAATATATGAAAATAATATTTTATGTTTTTCATTCAGCATAATAACATTAGAATAGTACTGCCTCTGTTTCATATTAAATGAGGTACTTTTCTTTTTAGTCTATTCCAAAATAAATGACACATTTCTAAATTTGAAAATAATTCAATTTTAAACTCTTTCATTTTACCCATTTACCCTTAATGAGAAGCTTTTATAGCTATACAAATATCATGGCCCCACAAACTTTTTACCCTTTAAGCTTTTAAGACCACAAGTTTCAAAAGTCTTCTTCTTTTTTCTTAAACTCAGTACCGAGTCAAACTACATCATATAATATGAAACAGATAGGGTATATTATTATGACATATTGTGTACTATTATAGCATACTGTTGCAGTATATTACACATTATTAAAATATACTATAATAGTATATAGTTGCATTATAGCTATATAGTCCTACAGTATATTGTATACTGTAATAGTATATTATTAGGTAACTGTGTTCTTCTTCGATTATTATAGTATACCATTGCAGTATATTGTATATTATAATAGTATATTATTGCAATATAGTTATATACTCCTGCAACATATTGTATATTGTAGTAGTATACTACTAGGTAACCGTGTTCTTCTTCGATTTTCAGCTGAAAGATTCCATCTCAATCACCTCAAATCAACTTCAAATGTGATCAAATTTCAATATGAACTTTCAGAATGTACTATAAGCGATATTTAATAACCCACTTTGAATCAAACAAGAAATCTTCAAAAATAAAAATTGAGCTTCAAGCCAACAATTGTGGATGTTCAAACACACATAAATATCAGATTTGGGAAGCTTACTCGAAGGTACTATAAGCAATATTTTATAGCACCCACATTGAATCAAACAATAAATTTTCAAAATAAAATTCCAAATTCAGGAGTTTCAAGCTCAACAATGATGGGTCTTTATACACACACAAAAATTATAAGGAAAGAAGGTAGAGTAATAGCTTGGGTTGACCCTCTCAATGAAGATCGATCTAGTAGAGAGGAAGTAAACCCATTCAAGTCCACTACGAGGTAAGTTTGCAAAAAGAAGCCGGATATTTTAAATATATGTACTTCAAATGAGAAGGCAAATAGCTAAATGGGCGGGCCGGGTAAATAGTTTGAATTGGGCGATATGCACAAATAGCCACTAACAGCTCCTGTCTTTATTTTAAAGCCAGTGTTTTAAATGTCTTTAGTCTTTAGCCACTGGTTTAATAAACTTTAACTGCCCGAACGAAAATACCCTTCTGCTCATGTCCTTAACTCCAGGACAACATGTCCTTAACTTTTGAACTTGAAACTCTAAGTTCAGGACTTCAAGACTATATGTCCTTAACTTTTTAACCTGTAACTCTAAGTTCAGGACTTCGGGACTACATGCCCTTAACTTTTGAACTTGGAACTCTAAGTTCAGGACTTCAATGCTACATATCCTTAACTTTTGAACTTGGAACTCAAACTTCAAGACCAAGCGTCCTTAACTTTTGAACTTGTAAGTCAAAGTTAATGACCTATTGTCCTTAACTTTTGAACTTGTAACTGTAAGTTAAATACTGTTTGTCCTTAACTTTTGAACGTGTAACTGTAAGTTAAGGATTGTCTGTCCTTAACTTTTGAACTTTGAAATCAAAGTTAAGGACCTATTGTCCTTAACTTTTGAATTTATAACTGTAAGTTAATGACTGCTTGTCCTAAACTTTTGAACGTGTAACTGTAAGTTAAGGACTGTCTGTCCTTAAATTTTGAACTTGGAAATCAAAGTTAAGGACCTATTGTCCTTAACTTTTGAATTAGTAACTGTAAGTTCATGACCTATTGTCCTTAACTTTTGAGTTTGTTAGTCTAAGTTCATGACCAAGTGTCTTTAATTTTTGAACTTGTAATTCTAAGTTTAGGACCAAGCATCCTTGACTTTTGAACTTGGAACTCTAAGTTAAGGACCGATTGTCCTCTATACATCCAACTCCTTAATCTGAATTTGTACCTCCAAATTCCAATGGTATAAGTTTCTCTATTGGCCACTCATTTACTTGTTCCACTACAACCAACTATTACGTAACAGAAATGTCTCTAATCATAGACAATTTAGCCCAAAACAGCAAGAAATCAGATTTGAATGCATGTACTTGTTATTTATTACTACTAGTGTTCTTTGCTTCTGAGAGTAAGTTAGATTTGAAATGCTTTTTAGTAGCATAAATACTCAAAAGTCAAAGTTACAAGGCTTATCTATGAACACATGCAAGCATCAAACTGAGAGAGAGAAGCGTTTTGGAAGGAAAGCAATGGAAGAAGGGGTAAAAATATCTTTTTATATTAATTTTAATAGAATAGTGACTATTTTTGCTCAACATTAGAATTGCTGGATAAAAAATAAATATCACCTCAAATAGTGGCTACCCCACACCATTTTTACTTTGAATTGCATAGGTAGGAAAAGTAAATAGTTTAGGCTTGCGTATTAAAGGGTAAATAGTTTGGGCTTAATACGAGGTGCTTTAGCAAATAACCAATAATGTAAACAGTGAAACCAGATGGCTATTTGTGTAAAGATCTCTTTATATAATGTCCTATATCTGCTTTTGACATATAACCAATAAAGTACACAGTGAAACGAGATGGCTATTTGTGTAAAGATCTCTTTATATAATGTCCTATATCTGCTTTAACATATAACCAATAAAGTACACAGTGAAACGAGATGGCTATTTGTGTAAAGTTCTCTTTATATAATGGCCTATATTTGCTCTTATTTAGAAATGGTCCATAGAGTCGATCTCACCACTTGGTAAAGATGAAGGGCGGTACCAAACTTCTGGGTTAATATTCCAAAGCGTTGCCTCTTTTCCGTTTTAACGGGAAGACAAGCTTTAACTCAAGTTGTTAAAATATTCCCCTTTTCAGATTGATAATGTTTTATGATTAGTAATAGTGTAATTATACAAAGTCAAGTGGAATTTGTGAAGAATATGAGCTTTTTAATCTTTTAGTGTGTTACAATTAGGGTATACAAAATTATGTATTTTTTTGTTAAGGTTAAAATATTTATATTGCTAATTTATGAAAACACTTGAATAAATCATTAAACATGCACCATATTCACACCATAAAATAAACGAAAACTTTTTAATTGTAGTTTGTTCCGATTTAGTTTGTGAATGTAAATGAGCCTTTCAAACCTTCACTATTAGTATTAGATAGCTAATCCCAACGGTACAAAATAGTTCACGAGAATAATTAATACCAATAATCAAATAAAGGGTAAAATAATATCATATTTTATTCCGAAACACTTATGCCTTATCCTACGAACCAAACAACCCTAGTACTTCATAAAAACTGATTATGTTTTAAAGTAGCGTAGGTAAAAGCCGATTATGTGCAAATAACAAGTCTGGGCAAAATGCAAAACTGATCGGTCAACTAAGACTAATTGTATTTGCTAGTCAAAAAGTGTATATAATATATATATTTTTTGTATAATATATATATATACAAAAAATATACTATATTTTAATCGGCTATTATTTTTTGGAGCGGCTAAAAATACACATTTCTCAATAGAGATTTTTACATGGTTGCTCCCCTTTTAAAAATTATTTTGATAAATGATAGTAATCTTTGTTTATTCCAAAGCTGACATATTTTTTTACCTTTTTAGCACTTTCCCGTTGGTAACTAATTAACTAAGGGATCCATTTTCCCTCTCTCTTCCATGATTTTCTTCTTCTCTTCCATAAATAACACTTACCAAATATATCAAAGATTCTGAAAAAATATCTAAAAAATAATCCGCACTTTAACGAGGTTGCACAATGGGAATTTTAGTAGTTTTTTCTTTAAGTTTTAAACTTTTTATGGTACAATTTTATTTTTACTCATAATATACATTTAATATATTTCAAGTATATTATATTGTGATAATTTATAATGTAAATATTCCATCAATATGTCATATATAATTTTTATATGTATTTTAAACCACACACACACACATATATATATATATATGTAAATAAACAAAAATATACCATACATATTCTTTATAAATGTGTATTATACTTTATATATACCACTATTATATAACTTATCATATACACCATTTAAATAAAAAAATATATAAGCACAACCAATCAAAGTTATAACATGTTAAAATAATATGTTATTATCCAAATTTAAACTCTAACGAAGGAAACGAAAAGAAGAATTTTGCATAAGAAAATAAGAAAGAAAGCATTACAAAAGGGAGGACAAAAAAAATGGAATGATTGTACCAGTTATGGAAGATTAAAAATTTGAGCGAAAAATAGGAACAATTTCCTATGGGATTGATTATTGCCCAACTGACTTTTAGGATCATTTATTTGACAACTATTAGGATATGTAAATATTTAGGTATTGTGGATGAAAATAACTACTATAATATTATATATATATATATATATATATATGGCAATTGAAATCTGATGTGGCATGCCTATCAATCAAGGAATGCTATTTTTTATTTTTCTCAATTTTTTTCCTTTTTTGTTATTTTCTATTAAATATCTTTAAATATTTATATATTTTACCAACAAAAAAATGTAACTGTTGCAACACTTCAGTTGCTGAAATATACAGTTACAAGTTACAACTACTGGATTTAAATTATAGTGGCCCGTGGTTGAGCTGTCTTTTCCTATTCAAAGCTTTACTTTAAAAAGCGTTAAAGTCTCCACAAATTCTGATTATCTTTCTTCTTCTCTATTATTAATGTTATTAAGCTGTATTAATTGGCGCACAACTTTAAATATAGGTAAAATATTCATCAACGCCATAAAACTGATATGGCAGTTATGATGAAAGTTGAAAAAACATTCGAAACACACATGTATAAGAAACAAATATATTCCAATCAACAGGAACACACAACCTAATTAAGCTTTGGCTTTCGCTTTTAGTGGGGAATAAAAATCTAGCCTTTGTTCTTCCGAAAAGAAGTTTCTGAATTTGACTCAAAGGTATTTGGAGTTTATTCGATCATAGTCACATAAAGATTTTAGGCATTCGTGTGTGTACGTTCTCTAATGGTGTTGTATTATTAATGCATTTTTGGTGCCAATTTGCTAATTGCAACAACGAGTTGTTATTAATGCATTTTTCTTGAGTTAGCAAGTTGTTGAAAAATCATATTACGAGCCTAAAATAATACGGAGAGTTTTTTTTGTGTAAGCTTTAATGCCATCGTTATATATGTTTTCTTTGGTGCTTTTGCTTATTAATTTATTTTCTTTGAATGTTAGATATGCATAATTTTGTTGAGCCTAAGTTTCAATATTTTGTTAGCACCAAATACATCCCTCTACTCCTTCCATTTTTTGTTTGTTGAAGAAGTATGGAATGATAAACATGGTGTCGCAATAGACTTCATCATCGTCTTATTCTGGATTTTGGTGGTAAATTTGAAATTATTTGATTTCTCGAGGTACGGTAACTATCAAATTTTAGATTGAAAGAGGTAACTAAGCATTTTGGTTATGTCGTCTGGCTTCATTTAATGTTTAATATGTTGTCGTTTCAGTATTTGTTGTGTCTTATGCCTCTTTATTTTCATTGGCGTATTTTCTGCCCATTCTAATTCCTTTTGATTTCTTGATTATTTTCATTTTCGTGTGCATCTTGAAGGAATTTTGACATCGTGAGAAAGTATTGAATTTCGTGGAATAAACTTTGCGTTGTATTCTCATTAGGAGCATATTATTTATCAATATGAATGACAAATTTTCTTATATGTTCTTAAATATTCATTTTGATAACAATGAATGTCATGTTTAGTTGGAAATAGTGTAAGCAAAGTATCTGATAAAGTTGCATCTCATGAATGGTACAATAGCCAAAGCATTGACACTGTGCTCAACATGAAATTGGTTCTTTCATATCATACTGCTATAATCCATTTTCAATAAAACACTAGTAGTATATTACAATTGAATCTAATTTGAAAGCTAAAGGATAAATCTTTGGCCTGTAATAACATTTATTGGGCACCACAATGCTCTACATGAACTTATTTTTGCCAAGTTAATTTTGAGGTTGGATATGAAGATACAAAACTTATGGTACAGACTGAGAATAGTGACTTTATATTAGCCAAAGCGAAAGAAGCGCCACTGATAGTAACATAGGCACCAAAGGCTTGATATGATAATAAACAACGAATAAATCTGTTTAGTTTGGGATACTCTTTATATGTAAAACTTTTTCTTATGACCCTCTCTCTTTTAGTTCCATTATCCTATTTTGTTTTAAGAAGATAAAAACGAATATTCTTAGTTTTAAATTGTTATAAAGTATACTTTTATTTCTTAAATAGTTCTATAATAATATGGAGGATTCACTTCGTGATTATACCATGAATATTACAATGGATAAATGACCTGTTAAAAATTTGGAGGATTCACTTCATTCAAATGAAAATTAAGGTATTATATCTGAAGTTACGATTTTCATTTTCAAGTGAGTACAAATGGAATTTTAATTTTTGTTCGTGTAAAAGACTTTTATCAATTTTATCAGGTCATTTATCCATTGTAATATTCATGGTAGAATCACGAAGAATTTCACAATTAGTAAAGATTAATTTTCTTTTATATGTCGTTACTTATTTAGCCATATTTTAGTTTTGTTGGTCCCTTCGTTATTATTCTGTATTTGTAAATAATAATTCTGGAAAATAAAACGTTAGAGTATAAACGTAAATATAAATGAAATCGTTTTTAATTCGAGCTCACTGAATTCACAGTATTTCCTTAAGGAATTTAATCCCCTCCTAGTACCCAAGGTTATGGATTATTTTCTCCTAGGATAGAACGAATTACACACCGGTGTAGCGGTACTTCAAACCTTAGTGTTTCAGCAAACACAAAGTTCGACAGCAAATCACACTTACGGATGCTTTGTTTGTAGTTAAAAATAATGCAGAATAAGGGAGGAGAACTCAGAAATCGAATGGAAATTCTAAGAGGAAGAAATGCAATGTATAGCCGATGTTGAGTTCTTACTGAAGAGGATATCAAATTGCAATGAGTTTTTTTGTGTGTCTTTCTCCAACTGATGTTGCTCATATTTATAGCAGTAAGTTGTGAGAGATCAGTCCCCCTCCATGGTGGAACAAGCACTAGCTTGTTATGGAGCAAGCACTAGCTTGTTGTGGAGCAAGCACTAACTTGTTGTGGAGCAAACACTTGCTTGTTGTGGAGCAAGCACTTGGAGCGGCTGCTATTACAAATGGTGATACAATACACAGATTGGAAAATATCCGTTACAAACACAGATAATATTACGTTAATATTTACTATTAACAAATAAATTTGGTCCAAAAAATTAATCAATCGATCAATCATTTGACCAAATGCAAATCCAAATCCGAAGCCAAAGCCGTAGTCGTAGTCGAAGTCGAGCTGAGCCGAGCGAGCGACGACGACGACGGCGCGAGGCTGGCCCTCTTCTTAACTCTTTAAGAGCTACAAGAAGAGTAATTGTATACATGCCCACCAAAATCCTTATCATCTACCAATGAGGGACAATGTCTCATTAAAAAGAGAGGGAAACTTAAAATTTTACTCAAAAATTTTATTTTCCCTCTATTTCCCATTCACTCTCAATTGAAGACTATTTCATCTTAAATAAAATCTCAACAATCCCCCACCTGAATGGGGAATGGCTATGTCACAGAAGTATGCATGAAAACTTGTGTGATTCGCAAGCAATGATTAATTGCATCTAGATAAGTAGGTTTCCCTTTGAAATTTTCGTAGTGAACTTATGTCGGATATACTCGGTCAATCGGTAGATTTGATATTTTTGAACCGTCGAACTTTAGTGTATACCTAGACAACCATAAGTCACACAATCAACCTTTAACCGTCTTTGGTTCTCATTGTTGTGTTCGTTTCAGCCACGAACACTGCCTGGTTTCATAAGTGCGTAGAGAATTGGCCTTGCAAAATCCTCCTTGAAGCGGCTAACACTTCACACTTACATAGGTAATTCCTAAATGTGTCATCCTGTAGATACACTATTTGATATACCAGGTATCAAATTTAGAAATCATTAAAAAGCCTTGATGCTTTATCCTTGGTACTGAACATTGTCTCATCACGAGAATGGACCAAAGTTTTTGTTGACAACGTTTAACCATCATTAATGACTTTGTTTGATCTCCTTGAACCTAGATCTTGGGATCTCCAGTCTTCTAGGTAGAGTTACCGCCACAATGACTTGTTCTCGTCCATAGTCCCATTCCCCTCGATGATTTCTCAACTACCTCTATAGTTAGGCCTTTTGTAAGTGGATCCGATACATTATCACTTGACTTTACATAGTCAATCGTGATATTTCCTCTAGAGAGTAATTGCCTAACGGTTTTATGTCTTCGTCGTATATGACGAGATTTACCATTATACATAACACTCCCATCCCTTCCAATTTTCGTTTGGCTATCGCAATGTATGCATATTGGTGTCAAATTGGGCCAAAATGAAATGTCTTCCAAGAAATTCCGGAGCCATTCAACTTCTTCATCGGCTTTATATAAGGCTATGAACTCAGCCTCCATTGTAAAGCGGGCAATACAAGTTTGTTTGGACGACTTCCAAGATACCGCTCATCCACCAATAGTGAGTACATATCCACTTGTGGACTTCGAATCAGTTGAACCGGTGATCCAATTTTCATTACAATATCCTTCAATCACCGCAGGATATTTACTATAGTGCAAATCAAAGTTTTGGGTATGTTCTAAATATCCCAAAACTCGTTTCATTGCCATCCAATGAGATTGATCTCGATTGCTCGTATATCGACTCAGTTTACTTATAGCACAAGCTATATCTGGTCGTGTACAATTCATGATGTACATTAAGCATCCCAACACACGAGCATAGTCCAATTGTGATATGCTTTGGCCTTTATTCTTTGCTAATGCAAGATTCACGTCAATTGGAATCTTTGTAACTTTAAAGTCCAAATGCTTGAATTTTTTAAGTACTGTCTTAATATAATGAGATTGTGACAATTCCAGACCTTGAGGAGTCTTTTGGATCTTAATTCCCATAATTAAATCTGCAACTCTCAAGTTCTTCATATCAAACTTGATAGTTAGCATACACTTAGTCGCATTTATGTTGGGAATGTCATTACTTATTATTAGCATATCATCCACATATAGACAAACAATGACTATGTGATTTGGAACATTTTTAATGTACACACATTTATCACATTCATTTATCTTAAAATCATTTGACAACATTGTTTGATCAAATTTTACATGCCATTGTTTGGGTGCTTGTTTTACTCCGTAGAGGGACTTAACAAGTCTACATACCTTCTTTTCTTTACCTGAAACCACAAACCTGTCAGGTTGTTCCATGTAGATTTTTTTCTCCAATTCTCCATTTAAGAAGGCTGTCTTTATGTCCATTTGATGGATTTCAAGACCATAAACTGCAGTTATAGCTACTAGCAGTCGTATGGACGTGATTCTCGTTACTGGAGAATATGTATCAAAGTAGTCAAGACCTTCTCGTTGTCTATACCCTTTGACAACAAGTCTTGCCTTAAATTTATCAATAGCACCATCATCTTTCATTTTTCTTTTTAAAAATCCATTTACTACCCAAAGGTTTATTTTCAGGTGGAAGATCAATCAATTCCCCTGTATGGTTGTTCAATATGGATTCTATTTTATTATTGACCGTCTCTTTCCGTAATAATAATTCGGAAGAAGACATAGCTTCTATAAATGTTTGAGGCTCATTCTCCAATAAGAAAGTCACAAAATCTGGTCCAAATGAAGTAGACGTTCTTTGACGTTTACTACGTCTTGGATCCTCCTGATTAAATGTACTTTCTTTTGTTTCTTCCCGAGGTCGTTTAGATCCTTCACCAATCGACTCACATTCCTTTTTATATGGATATATATTTTCAAAGAACTCAGCATTATCTGATTCTATAACTGTATTATTGTGAATTTCGGGATTTTCTGATTTATGAACCAGAAATCGATATGCATTACTATTGGTCGCATATCCTATGAAAACACAATCAACGGTTTTCGGTCCTATTTTTAACCTTTTGGGTTTAGGAACTTAAACTTTTTCCAAACACCCCCACACTTTCAAATAATTCAAGTTGGGCTTCAGTCCTTTCTATTTTTCATATGGAATGGATTGTGTTTTGCTATGGGGTACTCGATTTAGTATTCGGCTAGCCGTAAGAACGGCT
>MDKF010040880.1:0-19284 GCA_026770625.1 Nicotiana glauca
TATATATATATATATATATATATATATATATATATATTATTAACGGGTTAACGGATTATCCATTAAGAAAATTAAATAATCCGGACCCAAACCGATAAGCCGTTAATAAAAAAATTTCAATCTGTTCTCTGTCCGTTAAGCAATTAACCCGATACCAATAAGTCATTAAGCTTCGATTTCGGTTCGGTTTTTGATTTCGGTTCGGTTTTGAACACCCCTACGTTTGACTCTCAAAAATTCATCACAACTTTTGCTTCAAAATTCGAGAAACCTTGCCAGGACTTTGTCGATGCCGATGGCTGTCGTTGATACCCAATTTTTCCTGTATATTTTTTATATGCAAAATACTTCCAAATAGCATATGTATGCATATATAAGTGTGTCTAAATGTTTTAGTATTTTTCCTAATTTTTAAAAGTTTTTTTAAATCAATTTATTGCCTTATTTTAGCAATACAAAAACCAATAATTATTCCTCAAATTATCATTTTGGTGATTAGCTTATTTTATTCTCATATTTATCCCAAAATATATCTAAGGTAATTTTTACAAAATATATTTAATATTTTTAAAGCTAAATTGCATATAATTACAATATTAGCCTATTTTTAAGAATTATTTGCATTTATAATTACAAATTTGATTCCAGTATTTTTAATCTAATATTTATATATTATTAATTAATTTAGCACCTTTAATTTGTTTTCAGAAATCATTTTACTATTTTTAGAAAATTAAAAGGGAAAAAGCGGCTATTTAAAATCTAGCCCTATTTTATTTCAATTATAGCCCAAATCAACCCCCTCAATTTAACCCCAATTTCAATCTCAATTGGACCAGCCCAATTCCTAAACTATCCGCCTATGACCCAATTTAATCCGACCCGCCCGACTCTCCAATAAATCTAGGTCGTTGATCAAAATGATCAACGACCACAAACCTTTCTTTCCTTTTTAATTTCCCAAACCCCCTCAAACCTAAATCATTTCACCTGAGATGCCGCCTTTGAATCCCTTCACCCTCTCAAACTCTCTCGAACCTTCTCCGAACCCTAATCGTCTCCTACCACTTCCACCGTGAAACCCACCGGAATCCATGGCTTTTCAGGCTGTGGGAGTCCTATACTCACCTCCTATTGCTCCTATATGCCTGATACCTGAAGATTTGAGGCCTGACTTCGAAGGTTTTCATCCGGACCTCTATCGATTCAAGTTTCTCCGGCCATCTCCGGCCTTGTTCTGACGTGCTATAGTTGTTTGAGCATGTTGCTAACCTTTCCGACTCAGATCGGTGACCTTTCAAAGCCTTTCTCATCTCTAGGGTTCTTCTGAAACCCTAAGTCTCTGAGGTTTTCTCCGATTTCTTTAGATTCGTTGTGTATCTGTGCTCTCATTGAGTTTTCAAACGACTTCCCTAACTTTTCTTTCAAAAATTACTTTCAAGAAAACCTTTATTTTCCGATCTAGGGTTTTCTGAAAATGTTTGAGTATTTTTAAGATTTTCTTTGTCATTCGTGTGTATTTGACTCTATTGTGCTCCTGTGTTTTTATCTACCACGTTCTTGTATGTGTTATGTTCTTGTATGCTCTTCTGCTGAGTTTCTATACTCCATTCTTGTATGTTCTTTTTACTGTGTTTTATATGCTCCATGCTTATATGTTCTTCTACCATGTTTTCCATACTATGTTCTCGTATTTTCTTCTACTATGTTCTGCTATGTTTTGCCTATTATATTTTTCTATTGTGTTCTTAATGTTTTGCTATTTTTCTTCTACTGAATCTTGTTTGGATTTCTCTTGAAAGATCTTCTTAAGCATGCTTCTTCCACTGTTCTTATCAGTATTTGCCATTATGTTCTTTGAATCCTTCTACTGTGATAACATGTTATTTTGCTATCATGTTTTCTCATAAGTTCTGTTGCTGAAGAGGCACGTCCTTTTCTGAACGTGATTTCGATTCAATTGCCTACCCTCTCATCTTTGCTTTATGGTTTTCTTGAACTAGGGTTTTATTTTAGAACCCTTAACTCTGTCAGACTGACTTTGAGTCTCTGAACTGAGTTTGGATATTTGTTTTCATACAATGCTGAACTTTTTGCTAAACTCTTCTACATTGGATTTCTTCTACTGATTTACATAACGGTCTTCTTTCATGCTCACATGCTCCTTATATATGATAAATTTTCCTCTAAATGGTTTTCAAATTTGCAATTAGTGTAAACTTCCTTCTGAATATAGCTTGATTGATTTCTTTCCATCTTTTACTGATTCCTTATGTGACTCGACTTAGGTAAACCCTTCTTCATCTTGTGTGACTTGGTTCATTCATACAAAAATTCAGACCTTGTGATTTACTGGTTGTTAATTGATTCCCTTGCCTTATTTGCACAAACCGTGTATTGTCAAAACCATATCCTTAAATAACCTTTATGTATTTGCCCTCAATTGCATGCTTTACACAAAGTGTTTATTTAATTCCTTTCCTTAGATGGTTTTACCTATTTGAATTTGAATCCCTTAATTAAGGGAAGCCTTATGTAATTGATTGACAATCAGTTTTCAAACTATTTTCTTACCTTATTTCTACCTGCTTTCTACACTATAAATACATGCCTTTTTTTTCAAGCAACACATGATTTAACAAAGACTTCAGACTTTACAATTTCATAATCTCTCCTGAAATCACACTTATAGTATTATGTCTTCTTGTTTGCATTTTGGCTTTTACAAGACTACTGCTTTTTCTACTTGTTTCTTTGAAACTGGTATGTCCTATTTAAGTTTCAGCATCACTCCAATGTGTTTACTTACAGTCTTTGTATCTATGTCTACTTTATTGTTTTCTGTGGAGTTTGACATTTAGCTTAGTATGTCTATGTTCTACTGCCTGCTTCTTTTATGAATCTTTGTTCCCAATCCCATTACCCCTATGTGTTTGTGAGTGGTGACTTAGGGCATGACAATACGAGTTGTTGTCTATGAACTGAGTTTTGAACCAATGGGTCTTAACCTCTAAACAGGCTAGAGGGTGTGCCAACATATCTCATTGCTGGGTATGCCCATCAGCCTGCTCTTCTTGTGTCCTTGCAAATTCACCACTCCCCTATACCCTTATGTGTGCTGATTTTAAGTTATTCCCCTTTCCCCTTTCCCCTTTCCCCTTTCAGAACTCTGCACTTGCACTCTCTCTTAGTTCCTAAGTTCTGCCCCCCCTCTTGTGAGCCTTGCCTTGGGACCTTGAGTTCCCTCTGAACTTAGTCACCTGAGGGCTGGCCCTTCCACACTGCACTATGTCTTAATCTTGTAATGCATTTGGGTGTGAGCACTGCCCGGAGTCCACATGAGGCTCTTAGGGAACTCTAACATATCCAAAATGAGAGAAAGGCTTTGGTTCATGATCTCTTGGAGTTGGTTCATCACAGGTTTCAGACAAGGAGCCTGAATTAGGCTCCCCTTGGTTGTACTTTTAATTTCTGATGTATTTTTCCTTTCTTACATTTATTCTGGGCTTTAATAACTTGTAATAAACTGTTGGGGATGGCAAGTGAAAAGGGAGGGTATAACTGCATGTAAAGGGTAGATATCTTGCTTATAGGTTTGTGAATTCTGCATTCGTATATATGCAAAGGGTAGATATCCTGCTTATAGGTTTGTGAATTCTGCATTTATATAGATATCCTGCTTATAGGTTTGTGAATTCTGCATTCATATAGATATCCCGGCTATAGGTTTATGAATTCTACATTTGTATAGATATCCTGCCTATAGTCTGAAATTCTGCGCTCATCTAGATATCCTGCCTATAGGAGTTTCTTTCTGAATTTATGCACTCACATTAGATGCCATGTCTATAGAATTCTGCATTCTCTCATATAGATACCATGTCTATAGTTAAACGGAAATCTAAATCCTGCATATACATCCTTCATTAGGCAAAAGGTGTTTATAGGCTTTTAAAAATAATCAACCGCATCTTGATGTCATGACTACAAGATTTTTGCATCTTTACCACGTCTATATAAGTGGCTAAAACCAACAACGCATAGAAAGCATGCCTATAGGACTAATAACCAAGTCTGAAATGTTTAGCTCATTTATAAGTCTAAAACCAATGACTAATGCCCGCAAAACTTATAACTCGCATATTCTTTAATGATTTGGCAACTTTTCTAAAAGCAGTATGTAATTATTTCATCTTTTCTGAAATCAGTAGATATCATGCCTATAGATTTTCGTCTAACACTTAGGCAAGCCATAGGGTAAAAGTTATATACTGCACCAGTCTTTATTAATTACAACCAGCGAGCAGGTCTAATTCCCACTTCTTATCTGAAAATATGTGATAAATCGGCCTGCTTTTACTTTTAAGTTTAATCAGACCCTAATCAACACGTTCAAGACATGCTAAACTATATGCTTTTCTTTGATCTGATGAGGCCTGTTTGAGCCTTATTTGTTTATGTGCGTTCCCCAGATTTGCTATATGTGTTTTTACTGTCGCCTTAGAATTTTTACCTTTGAAACTATAAACGCCCAACACCCCCTCCCTTTAGGATTAGTAGTCCTAAATGCCTCCGGAACTGATAGGATCGGGGCGGGTAATAGCATGCAATAAGAAAATGAGACTATTTCGCGCTTTAATACCTTAATGGGGTGGGAAAAGATAGATATGGATATGATGGCCATGCAATAACACCACGTGTATAAGCGATTATCGGGTGTTGTGTATTATTGGTTAACCTAGGACCCCCTTTCCTTTGTTCTTTGTTTCTTTTAAATCTTTTAAAAACGTTTCTTCTAAATCAACTCTCTTTAATGCTTTCTGATTTTTGTTTCTAACCTTTATGTGAAACAATCCCCTCTTATTTGAAGTCCTACTTGCCTATGTGTTATTTGCACTTAAGTCACAACAATAGCTTGGCCGAAAACCACACTAGTGGATCCTGAGGGGTGCCTAACACCTTCCCCTTGGGATAATTTCAAGCCCTTACCCAATCTCTGGTTATCCAAAATAAAACCCTTCTTAGTCCTAATGCAGTTAAATCATTAGGTTGCAACTCTTCAATTCTCTTAAACCCATTTCCTAAAAGGGAAGGAGTTGTCTTCCCAAATGTCAAAAACCCAATTTCTGCGGAGGAAAAAGGGAGCACGACAGCATGTCGACTCTGCTGGGGATTTCTTTTAGGCTTTTACCATTTCAAGCTATGACTATGACTTTACATTTCTTATAAGCCTTTACTTGTTTTAAGCATTTAATTCCCTCTTCTACTATGAAACTGACTTGTCTCTTTGTTTTTTTTCTTTATTTCTTTTACCGCTTTTCTTTACTGCATTCCCGTATTACTGTTTCAAATTATTGTAATTATTATTATGGATGTGCAAATACGTGGCAACTTGTTTTAATTATTGCATAAGCATGTTTTCAATATCATATTCCAATTGTGCCAAACAAAATACCATAGCAACATTTATAATGAGTGGTTACGCCCTTCCAATATTATCACCCCCTAAATTCAGCAAAGGCATATTTGCGGTAAAACCAGTCGATCAACGGTGTAGTCGACGGTTACGCACCTTTCCCTCTTGAGTTGTCCGCTCAAGGGTACCAGTCTAATACCCTATAGAAACCTTACTCTGTTTAATTGTGCATGCATCATGGTCAAACCTAGCTGATTCAGTTATGTTGTCCGCATAATGACTCTTTAAGATAGCCTTGTCCAAAGTCCACTGGGTTTCCTCAAAACCCAAACGGACACTACCACATTTTGTGCATTTATTTGGAGAACTTAATGCTTCTATGACAATTATTGATGGGGTAAGGGCCTAACCCTTTGTCTTGCAGAAACATGAGGCACGAAGTCTCCAGATTTGGCATGGTCACCAGCATCCACCCCAAACTGCTAAGCTGGTGGAAGGATTTTCACTCCAGTGATCACACTCTCATCCGGAAGTATTTGGGGAACCTACCCTCTCTCTTGGAAATTCAACCCAACAACAAAATCATAGAAGTTGTTACTCTATTCTGGGATTGCGATAGGTTTGTGTTTTGCTTCCGAGACGTTGAGATGACACCCCTGCTCGAGGAAAGAGGAGGACTGGCTGGTATACCATGGGAAACTCCAGGTTTATTAATGGGAAAAATTGCAAAGGTAGAGGTTTTCTCAAAATAATGGGTCTAAAGAAGAATCCAGACTTGACATGTTTGAAAGAGTCACGCATTCACTTTGACCACTTATACGAGAGGTATGGTCACAACAAATCTTACCGTACTTATCCTGATGAGTTCGCCCTTACATCTTTGGGGCATATTCACCGAAGGATATTTGTCTTCATGTTCTGTTTCTTAGGAATAATAGTGTTTCTAATGAAGAAAGGAAGAATGAATACCAAGATAGCTATGGTCACCAAAACTCTAATGGAAGGAATTGACGTACAACTATTCAGTCTCGTACCAATGATCATCGCAGAAATATACCGAGCCTTGGAAAGGTGTCAACAAGGAGACAAACATTTTGTGTGTTGTAATCTGCTACTTCAACTGTGGCTCGTGGAATATCTCCAAAAGGGTGAATACCGACAGGAAATCCATCGAAGAGACTGGGATAATCATATCGCTTTTCATCATCTGAAGCGAATGAATTACATTCCTAACATGTTCACCCAACTGGAGAATGCTAGAGAATGCGTCGAACTCTTCGAAAATCTGACTGAGGACCAAGTACAATGGATGTTCGAGTGGTTCCCGACTGAGGAGTTCATCGTCCGATCTAGGGAAGCACCTTTCCTAATACTAATCGGCTTAAGAGGAACATACGCATATGTACCTCTTCGGGTTATAAGACAAGCGGGTAGGAAGCAGGTTATACCAAGGGTCGACAAGATGAGTCACTTCCAGAATGACGATAGCCCTTACAGGTGCCAGGCTCAGCATATGTGGCATTGCAAGATTGTCTTGGGAAGGGACACCATTGAACCAAACAGATACCATGCAGGTTGTGCTCCCTATTACTCAGGCTAGTTAGAGGACAATCACAATGGTCTGGGTCAACCCGGGTTTGTTTGAGGTAACAGGATCATCGATGAAAAGGCTAAAGCACAGGTAAAGTACAACCATTTGCGAAAGAGAATCCGACAATGCAAACGCGAGCACCGTAAGATACAGGAAGCCAATCAAAAACTAATCGAAGAGGGGAAGGATATGGCTGTCAGCGCCAACAAGCAATTGGTCTATCTGGAGCGAGGTATAGTAAAGTTGGAAAAGAAGTTTCTGAAGAGGGTCGAAGATTGCCGGTCTGCTGAAGGAAATGAAGGCAGACATCTGGCCAGAGCTTACTTGCTTCTAGAACTGTGCGAGCTGGGGAAGCTGTTCGATGGAGCCAATGATGCCGATTCTGGGGAAGGTCCCACTGGGACCAATTAGATAGGAATTTACTCTTTCATTTTATGAATGTTGTCGACGCCCCCCCTTTTTTCCCCCTTCCTTAAAAGGAAGAAACAGAGTTTACGACATTATGGACAAAACAACTCTTATTCCCTTTTGAGGAATCGGGTTATGGAATTTGAAGAGTCGCCACCTAATGATTATAGTGCATTAGGACACATTAAAGAGAAGAAGCGATTTTGAAAGAAAACAAGAGTTTGGGTAAGGGCTTGAGATTATCTCGAGGGGAAGATGTTAGGCACCCCTCAAGATCCACTAGTGTGGTTTCCGGCCATGCTTTAATTGTGACTTTAAAAGGAAATGAGAGAAAACAAGTAAAACTTTGCACATAAGAATCATGAAAAAGTTTCAAGTTTTTGAAAAGGGTAAAGAAGACAGAAAGAGATAGTTTTTAGAAAAAAAAGGAATTAATTTGAGGAACATAATTAAAGAAAACATTGCAAATGATAGGAAAAGAAAGGGGGGTCCTAGGTTTATACAAAATATGGATCACATCAATGCAATACCCAGCAATCACTCCTCAAAAGAGGGGTCGCACGAGATATTAGCGTACCGGACATCATATCCATATTCTATCCTTTCCACCCCGTTAAGGTATTTAAACGTGTGGATTGGTCACGAGTGCTTATTGCGTGCTATTATCCGTCTCGTCCTATAAGTCCTAGAGGGTATTTAGGACCACTATTCCTATAAGGCAAGGACTAGGCTGAACCCTTAGGTTTAAAGGTTAAAATACTAGACGACATACATAAAAAATAGGACTTCACGTAAAGGAATCATACAAAAAGCAAATAAAAGGCTCAAGAAACCCTCCATAGATAGCATAGGATTAGCATGTCTCAGTCACATTTAAGGTCTAAAATGAGAGTTTTAAAACGGGAATATTGAAGATAGGTTTTGGCAGAAAGCAGAAAATTTGATCGAAATTTCAGAATTTGTAAAAGAAATGGCGGTAAGTATATGGCAATTTAGGAATTAGTAAAGAACACTTTGAGACACGCTTTGAAAATATATAGTAGAAGTGCTAAAGATACAGTACTCTATATATATAAAAAATAGCACAATTTTCGCTTGGAGAGGTTACCCAGTAGAAGACATAACTGAACAGATGCAAGATTATGTGATTATCTAAAAATAGGACAAAAGTTTAGTAGGAAAAAAAAGCGGACTTCAGAGAGGCGAAAATTAGAAACAAGTTTGGACAGTTAAAAGTGGTTGGATAGTCTAAAACAGGTGAAAACATGATTGATCGATTTATTAGGTCCTAAAGCTTGCCTAGGGTTTATATACATTGTCTGATTGCATAAGGGAAGTGAACATGCATATTTAATTTCCAGTTTTTAAGGGAAACTGTTAGCTAGACTTATGTTGTTAAATTAAATAAAACTAGTGGGCGTTCAAACGATTGCAACTCAGATGGAATGAAATCCTAAGTACATGATATCTAATGCACATAAAGGTCCTAAAACATGATATCTGAATGCTAGTGAGGATGCAGCAACAATTTTTATAACAGTAGTTCATTGGTTATTAACTAATTGTGATTATGAAGTGAGTATAATAACAAAATGAAAGTAAAAGAGCCAAAAATAGGATCATTCGTTATAAATTATTACAAACCAAGATAATTAAATTATAGTAGTGAAAAAAATAAGAACTTATTCTATAGGTAGCCTTCAACCAGGCCCGAAATCTCCAACCTCACTTCTTTCGAGTTTCACAGCCTTTTACCAAGATTTGGGTGCGACAAAGCTCCCTGAGGGCCCATTGGGGCCCTTGGCCAATATCAGGCACCCAATCAAATCAACATTTGAACAAGTGTAAGTGTGGAATTACCAACCTTGCGCATCAAAGTTCAGTGGGTACTCAAGGTACCCAAAGCAATGCTTACATGAAGGGGGTAGAACCTAAATTCTAGGAATAGTGAGATTGTGATAGGGTTTAAAGAAATTGAGTTAAAATAGTTGAAATATGATCCATATAGAACCAGTTTTGAAAGAAAACAACAGAAGAGTATGAGAGGAAGGTGAGTGAAACAAAATTTGATTAGAGTATCACACAGTGTTCAGGGAATACAAACACAAACAGGGGGCAGGGGACATAGGGACAAGTAACTCCTATGTGAGGACACAATTACACATACACAGACATCAAAGAGAAGAACTTTAAGGTTTTAAACAATCAAACAGGTTTCAACTAAAAGGGGTCAGGATTACATGCTAGTCATGTACTGGACTAAGGGACAAGAGAGATATGCATTAATCAAAATCAGCAGACATGCTAAATTGGGAGAAGGGTAATCATATCAATGAACTAGCAAAGTGGCATGCTAATTACAATGTAAAAAATAGAACCATAAGTAGAAGCATACAAGAAAGAAGAGAAAGTGCAATACAAATGAAAACATGTTGCTTTGAAGCTGTAAATCAAATAGGAGACTTACCAGTTGAAGGTAAGGTAATGCAGAGCAGTAGGGAGCAATAATATGCAGGGTGGTGAGCAATAATGTGCAGAGAAGTGAGCAGCAATATGCAGAGAGTATGCAGAGAGGTGAGCAACAGAGTAGGCAAAGAAGTGAGCAACAACAGACAGACTAAAGCAAGTAGCAGAGTAAAGAATAGCAGAACAACAAAGTAGCCTAAGTTCAGCCTGGGTTTTGAACCAATTGAGTAACCAGTAGTCACAAGGGAAGTAAGAGTGGTTATGTACAAACAAGAGAAAGCACTGAGTATGTTTTCGTGTAAGAGAGAGTTCAGAATAATGAATTTTGTTCGTGTTATGCTAAAGAGAGGGTGGAGCATTTATCGTTTTTGAAAACCAATAGAGAATAGGGTAACAAGTGCATAATTATAGCAACAATACCAATTGGAATCAATCACAGTACCTAATTCATTTTAATTAGGGAGTCGTGATTTGAATGGGGGTACAGGTTATATCAGATAAAGGAAAGAATCAATTAGACGACTGATTACACCATAGTAAGAGTAGTAAGGCATGTAGTATGTAATAAGGGCCAGATACATAATGCTTCAAGTAAGGAAAGCATATACTGAATATTTGAAAATATATTTAAGAGCACAAATATGGTAAAAATATAAATTAACTCTGAAAATTAGTCAAAGAATCACGGACGAGACTAAAATCAGAGGGAATCAGTGCTAAGTATAGAGAGCATTTCACAAGTAAGGAAATAATTCAAAAATCAGTGTAAGAACTTCTAAGGAAAACACATACAAATCAAGGATTCGAAGAGATGCAAAAAAATCAGTAGAATCACAGTTAGACCTGTAAAATACAATAGGCGTAAGAGTCAGAGAACCCTAAGCAGGAAAATCACAGGTTCAGTAGAAGACTGGAACCCTAGTAAAACTTAAAGCATGGAACTCGGATTAACCAGAAAACCACACAAACAAACTCATAATCCAAACATAAACACATAATACAGGCATAAGCACATAATTCTCAAAAAAGAGAAGCAAAAGATATAGTGCTTTTGAAAGGGGTTCGAAAACCCTAGTTTTGAAAAGAAGAATAAAACGTTGAAAAACTTGAATTAATCAAAGAAATCGAGTAGTGAGTAGTGTAAAACACAATGAATAAGCTGAAAATCGTTTTAAAAAAGACATAGATTACGAGATTTATGCAAAAATTAGGGTTTTGCAATAAATCAGTGAGGTAAGGAACCTAGCTGTGAAACTCGTTAATAATGGCGTACATAGTACCATCGGACAGAAAACCATCGGAGAGGAGGCCGGAGATAAGCCAAGCAAGGCTTCCGGTGACCATCTCGCATAGTGGAAATCCCTGGAGCCTCAAAACTTAGAGAAGATCAACGAGACAAGGCTCCGTGGTGACTGGTGGTCGAGAGAAGTGAGGATGGAGATGGCCGGAGAGGTGATGAAGATGATCAGAAAAGAACCAGAAGGTTCTAGAGAGAAGGAGGAGACGAAGAGACCAATAGAGAGACCGATTTCTATGAGAAATGAGGGGTCAAGGGGGGGGGTCGTTAAATTTAATTTAGGAAAGATAATCTGGGCCGTTGATCTTATTTGATCAACGGCTCAGATCAAATCAAAGCTGGACCGGGTTAATGAATTAGGTATGGGTCGGGTTAATTTGGGATATGGGTTGGTCTGAAATGGGGTTCAATTGGGGCTATGTTTGCAATAAATCTTGGCTAGCATTTAAATAGCCATTTTCCCCTTTTTTATTTTATAAAAATAGTTGAAATGATTTGAAAAAACAAATTGAAAACACAGAACTAATTAATGATATATAAATATTAATCTAAAAATACCAGAAATGATTTTATAATTATAAAATGCAGTTAATTGTAAAATAGGCTATAATTGCAATTTCATGCAATTTAGCTTTAGAAATTCCAAATAAATTTGTACAAATACGCAAAAATCAGATTAATTGTATTTTTTTTGTAAATATGAGAATGAAATACACTATTCAAAAAGTGATAATTTTGGGAATAATTTTGGATTTTGTACTGTAAAAATAGACAACGAATTGATTCTAAAAAAATCTTAAAAATTGAGGAAAAATACCAAACTTTTGGGTATGCTTATATATGTATACATATGCTATTTTGAAAGTATTTGAGTATAAAATATATAGGGAAAAATTGGGTATCAATAGCTGCCCCTCTTTACCCGAGGAGGATGAAAGAGTTGTCGGGTAAAGACAAGATGACCAATTTTGACCGGGAACGTTGATTGAAAACGAACTTTGATCGCGCTCTGGTTTCTGAGCAGCCTACAAACCCCTGGTTTTACAGGAATCAGGCCATATGTAGTTCAGGAACCATTGACGGAATGTGTCGATGGAGATTCGAAAAGACGGACACGATGGTTAAGTTTGAAAAGACGTTTGGAATCGGACAGGTTGCGGAGAATCGGAGCGGGATCGCTCCTGCTGAGACAGCCGTTTGCTAGCCGGTGTACCTGTAAATGAGCAATGTGCGCATATATTGTATATAATTTAAACATGATGCAAGTTCCCGTTGGACCATGAATGCTGTCTTCGGACGGTTAGGATGACGTCCTCGGACTATGATGTCCTGGGCCATGAAAAGCATAAAAGTAAAGATTCGCATGCCATGAAATGGTGTTCTCGGGCTATGCATATGGTGCCTCCGAACTATGACGCCTTTGAAATAGATGGCGATTTTTCAGCCCATGAAAAGGTGGCAATCTCTTAGCCGAATGAATGCAAAGAGTGGCGATCCTTCAGCCAGAGTGTGAATTTAAATGTGGGTGGCAATATTTCAGCCGTTCAAAAATATAAAGTGGCGATATTTCAGCCATGCAGGATGGAGACAATGCTTAGTCTCGGAAGGCAGATAGGTAGCCTTATGCAATACAGATGGAAATAGAGCTTAGTCTCGGAAGGCAGATAAGTAGCCTTATGAAAAATGCAGATGGACACAATGCTTAGTCTCGGAAGGCAGATAAGTAGACTTATGCAAGACGGAGGTAGAGCTTAACCTCGAAAGGCAGAAAAGTAGCCTTATGCAAAAATGCAGATGGAGACAGAGCTTAGTCTCGAAAGGGAGATAAGTAGCCTTATGCAGGATGGAGGTAGAGTTTAACCTCGGAAGGCAGAAAATAGCCTTTTGCAATGCAGATGGAGACATGGCTTAGTCTCGAAAGGCAGATAAGTAGCCTTATGCAGGATGGAGGTAGAGCTTAACCTCGGAAGGGAGAAAATAGCCTTATGCAATGCAGATGGAGATAGGGCTTAGTCTCGAAAGGCAGATAAGTAGCCTTATGCAGGATGGAGGTAGAGCTTAACCTCGGAAGGCAGAAAAGTAGCCTTATGCAATGCAGGAATGTAAATGAGCGAATGGTAGTAAGTTTTCTTAGCTGATAGATGATTATGATGTCGCGACTGCTGGGGATGTTGGGTGTAGATAGTAGATTCGTGAATGAGTGATCGTTCTGAAAGTTTCAATCCTGCAGAGTACAAGTGTGTGAATATATTCAAGGATTTGCGACCTGGGGTGCCTGCATCCAAAGAAAAATCGTGAGTTCTATAGAGGGGAAAGGTTAGTTCGTATCCCCTGGCTCTTGATGTCGTGTATTGTTGGGGTAGCGTTGCTAAATGACAGTAATTCCAATGATGTTTTATTTATGACTTAGTATAATGTAAGTACATATTTGAAAAACAATCTTATTTTGGATGAACCAACGACTGCAACGTGGGTCAAGGACACATCAACCTTGCTTGTTCCGGAATTTTGAGGGTCCTCCTCAAAATTCTGCCCCAGTTTACTGGGCTGGCACTGCTGACGGCTGTGCTGCATAACTGAAAGCGGATCGACTCCAGAATTTTGAGGGTCCTCTTCAAAATTCTGCCCCAGTTTACTGGGTTGGTGCTGATGAGAAGACTGACTTCGAAATTTTGAGGGTCCTCCTCAAAATTCTGCCCCAGTTCCAATAGCGGGAAAAAATGGGATTTTTATTAAAATGTGACAAAACCCATAGGGCTGCCTACGTATCCCCTCTTAAACGGGAATCAAGTCAGGCGTAGTTCAAATTACATCATGAAGAAAAAATATATGATCAAATGTAGTATCGTTTCACTACGTTTGAGTTGATTGGCTTCGGCCAGACTTCTCCGTCCATCTCTGCAAGAATAAGGGCTCCTCCGGTTAGAACTTGGTGAACCATGCACGGTCCTTTTTGCCAATTGGGGGAGAATTTCCCTTTGGCCTCATCTTGATGTGGAAATATTTTCTTCAGCACCAGCTACCCTGGTGTAAACTTCCTTGGCTTAACTCTCTTGTTGAAGGCTCTGGACATTTTGTTCTGATATAATTGACTGTGGCAAACTGCATTCATTCTCTTTCTGTCTATAAGGGCTAACTGCTCGTAGCGACTTTTTACCCATTCTGCATCGTCTAGCTCTGCGTCTTGTATGATCCTCAAGGAGGGAATTTCTACCTCGGCGGGAATGACCGCTTCTGTACCATAAACCAACATGTAGGGAGTTGCCCCGGTCGATGTACGGGCTATGGTACAATAACCCAATAAGGCGAACGACAATTTCTTATGCCACTGCTTGTGCTTTCAATCATCTACCTTAGTATCTTCTTGATGTTCTTATTGGCTGCTTCTACAGCTCCATTCATCTGAGTTCTATAGGTTGTAGAGTTCTTGTGCCTGATTTTGAATGTCTCACACATTGCTTTCATCAAGTTGCTGTTGATATTGGAACCATTGTCAGTGATGATTGATTCTGGAATTTCGAACCGACAAATAATACGGTCGCGGACAAAGTCGGCTACCACTATCTTGGTCACTGCTTTATATGATGCTGCTTCAACCCATTTGGTAAAGTAATCAATTTCCACTAAGATGAACTTGTGCCCGTTTGATGCGGAAGGTTCGATTGGTCCAATGACATCCATTCCCCAGGCGGCGAACGGCCATGGTGAGCTTGTTGCATTAAGCTCATTTGGAGGTACTTTTATCATATCTGCATTTATCTGACAACGATGGCACCTTCGGACATACTGGATGCAGTCCATTTCCATAGTCATCCAAAAATACCCTGCTCGGAGTATCTTCTTTGCCAAAACAAAGCCATTCATGTGTGGTCCACATGTTCATGCGTGCACTTCATCCAATAGTTTGGTTGCTTCTATCGCATCGACACACCTTAACAAACCCAGATCGGGAGTCCTCCTGTACAGGATTCCTCCGCTGTGAAAGAAGTTGTTGGATAACCTCTGGAGCGTGCGCTTCTGAGTAGCATTGGCAAGCTCTGGGTATTCTCCTGTTGTCAAGTATTCTCTGATGTCGTGGAACCATGGCTTCCCATCGGCTTCTTCCTCAATATGAGCACAGTAATTTGGCTGGTCATGAATCTTGACCTGAATGGGGTCAATGAAATTCGTATCTGGATGCTAAATCATGGATGACAAAGTGGCTAGTGCATTGGCGAACTTATTCTATATTCTCAGAACATACTGGAATTTCATTTTTCTGAATCTCTTCCTCAATTCCTGTATGTGATGTAGGTAAGGGAGTATCTTAGGATTCTTGGTTGCCCATTCCTCTCGAACATGATGTATGAGTAAGTCCGAGTCTCCAATTACTAGTAGCTCCTGAATGTTCACGTCGATGGCCAGTTTAAGCCCTACGATGCGGGCTTCATATTTGGCCATATTGTTGGTGCACAGGAACCTGAACTTGGTGGATACTGGTAATGCTGACCGATTTCTGATACCAGGACTGCTCCTATGCCAACTCCTTTGAAATTCGCAGCTCCGTCGAAAAACATCCTCCAACCGTCATAGGATTCTGCAATGTCTTCTCCTATGAAAGATAACTCTTTATCAGAAAAATACGTCTTTAGAGGTTCGTATTCTCCTCCCACGGGATTCTCGGCGAAGTGGTCTACCAAAGCTTGCCCTTTGACTGCCTTCTAAGTAACATAAACAATGTCGAACTCGCTTAACAGGATTTGCCATTTGGCGAGCTTGCCGGTAGGCATGGTCTTCTGAAAGATATACTTTAACGGATCCATCCCTGATATGAGATAAGTGGTGTAAGCACAAAAATAGTGTCTTAACTTCTGAGCTACCTAGGTCAGAGCACAACATGTGCGTTCTAATAAAGAATACCAAGCCTCATACGGAGTAAACTTCTTGCTGAGGTAGAATATGGCTTGCTCCTTTCTTCCGGTTTCATTATGTTTTCCTAAAACACAACCGAACGCTCCATCCAATACTGTGAGATAAAGTAATAGGGTCTCCCTGGCTCAGGCGGAACCAAGACCGGCGGCGTTGAAAAGTATTCCTTGATTATGTCAAAAGACTTTTGACAATCATCAGTCCATTTGGTGGCAGCATCCTTCTTAAGAATCTTGAAGATAGGTTCACAAATGACAGTGGACTGAGCTATGAATCGACTGATATAATTGAGCCTTCCCAGAAAGCTCATCACATCCTTCTTGTTACTTGGCGGTGGCAACTCTTGAATGGACTTGACCATTGACGGATCCAATTCTATTCCTCGGCGACTCACAATGAAACCCAATAGCTTTCCAGTAGGAACCCCTAACGCGCACCTGGCGGGATTCAGTTTCAAGTTGTACCTCCTCAATCTGTTGAAGAATTTTCTTAGGTCTTCTATATGATCTGCAGCTTTCTTGGATTTGATGATGACGTCATCCACATACACCTCAATCTCTTTATGTATCATGTCATGAAAGATAGTAGTCATGGCCCTCATGTAGGTGGCACCAGCATTCTTCAAACCAAATGGCATCATTCTGTAACAGTACATCCCCCATGGCGTGATGAACGTTGTTTTCTCTGCATCTTCTTCATCCATCCATATCTGGTGGTACCCAGCAAAACAATCGACGAATGAATGCAGTTCATGCTTGGCGCAGTTGTCAATCAGTATGTGTATATTTGGCAAGGGGAAGTCATCTTTGGGACTAGCCCGGTTGAGATCCCGGTAGTCGACACAGACTCTAACCTTCCCATCTTTCTTCGGTACTGGCACGATGTTAGCTAACCATGTTGGATACTATACCACCCTGAGAACCTTGGCTTTGACTTGCTTGGTAACTTCCTCTTTGATTTTCAAACTCATGTCTGGCTTGAACTTTCTGAGCTTTTGTTTTACTGGCGGACATGTCGGATCTGTTGGCAACTTGTGAGCTAAAATGGATGTGTTGAGACCAGTCATATCGTCATATGACCAGGCGAAAATGTCCTCATACTCTTTTAAGAACTTTGTGTACTCTTTATTTTTTGATGACGACAAATGCATGCTGATGCACGTTTCTTTGATATTCTCTGTATCTCCCAAATTAACAACCTCGGTTTTGTCCAAGTTAGACTTAGGTCTGTTCTCAAAGTTCTCGACCTCTCTCACAACCTCTTCTGGTATATCATCTTCCTCTCCTGAATCTATATCCGTTTGTTGCATTGCCTCGTTACAAGTTACAGTCGTCGGTTCATCATCAAGATGTGTAACAGTAATGCTGTGTAAAATAAAGTAAATGATAGAGAAAAGTAATAAGAGCGAGATATAAAAATAAACTTGGAAAATGCTTTTGATTAAATTCATAACTGTTCGAAACATCGGAGCTCTTTTCAAAAGTAAAGAAAATGCGGAAAATAAAATCAACTGAAAAGTAAAATGCGATGCATGGTACGTCATTTAGCCTTGCTACCCCGAAGCTTTCCAGGCACTGGTGGTCCTGAATGACCAATTGGTGAGGCGTTCCCCTCGGTTCACAGCTTGAATGGAAGGGCCTTCCTCCCCTTCCTCCTCGAAGATAACACAACAGTCCATATCATCTCCCAGAAACAGGTTCTTCATCGCTGCCAGTGTTTCGTCTTCCTCTGATCCATATATAATGTTAGCAGGCTGAAAGGTCTACTCCAGCTGAGGTATCGGGTGCTCTAGTGGATAATAGGGACCGCGCCATGGTGGCAACCATTCATTGAACTCTTTACAGGTGTACTCATACCATGGCCAAAAGTAGTACCGTGCTTCTTCAGCTTGATGGGTTTGGTGATACCCTGGATATTCTTGCCAAGTCCTTTTCGGGTTCTTACCCACTCCAATTCAGGATGCTCTCAATCTTGTTATCCCACCACTTGTCTTTGTCTATGGCAATAACTCACTCGATGTGATGGTATGTTTCTCCGCCTATTCTTCTTCTACCTCCGATCATTGGGATGGTTTGGTGACTGTATATAGGGTTTCTACCGTCGCCATGAATGATCACTTCCTGATGATTTCATTTAAACTTCACTGCTTGATGTAAGGTTGATTCCACAGCCCCAGTGGCGTGGATCCAGGGTTGTCCCAGCAATAAATTGTAGGATGCTGGCACGTCTATAACTTAGAAGTCAACATTGAACTAGGTAGGCCCCATTTGCAGACACAAGATAATTTCCCCAATGGTAGTTCTTTGAGACCCATCAAAAGCTTTAACATTGATAGCCCTATCTTTGATCTCATGCAAACCTTTCCCCAATGTTCTGAGAGTCACTAGCGGACAAATGTTGAGGCTAGATACCCCGTCGACCAGGATCCTGGTGATGAAATAATCTCCGCATTGCACAGTGATATGTAACGCCTTGTTGTGACTAAGTCCTTCTGGTGGTAACTCATCCTCGTGGAAGGTGATCTTGTGACTTTCCAACACTTGTCCTACCATATTTGCCATTTCGCCTCCGGTTATTTTGCTGGGAACATAAACTTCACTCAATATCTTCATCAAAGCATTTGTATGCGCCTCAGAGCTTTGCATAAGAGCCAGGATGGAAATCTGCGCTAGTGTTTTGTTCAGTTGCTCAACGATCGAGTATTCCCTGGCTTGTATTTTCCTCCAAAAGTCATCGGGTCCAGTTTCAACAGGCCGCCCGGAGGCCTGCTTGCTGGACTCAGCTAAATGTTTCGGAGTGTATACCCTGCCGGTTCTAGTCATGCCATGTGCGACGATCACTTCTCCAGTATGTGTTTTCCCTTTTCTCCTAGCTTCCGTTGTGTAATCCCAAGGTATGGCGTTTGACTTGAACGGGGTCACGTCTGTCATGGAAACCAAAATTGGAATCCATGGAGGTAACACATCAACTTCAAATGGTGCGGGTGCCTTCGGAATTCCTACTCGACCTCAATTGGTTTTGGCGCCTTTGCAGGAGGCACTTCAAACTCGAGTGGTATAGACACATTTACCACATTGCCCTTAGAGGGCTGGATTTGAACAACAATGGGATTGAGGGTAACCGTCGGTTTCTTAGGCTTATCTCCTTCGACAATCAATTCGATTGACCCTTTGGGGTCCCAATCATCCTCTATCTCGA
>MU678798.1:0-24454 GCA_026770625.1 Nicotiana glauca
CTGGCGCCGCTGGCGCAACTGGAGCAACCGGTGCTGCTGGGGCAGCTGGAGCAATAGGGGCTGCCTCTGGAGTCTTCAAGCCCTGAACAACCGGCTTTGGAGTCTGAGCCGCAGAGGTCTGATGACCACCCCCTGTCTGAGATGTGGCTGCTGCCGTAGCTGATACAACCTGAGCTAACCCGGTACAGACTGATAGAATCTGAGCCAATGTCTCCTGAAGTCCAGGTATCGCAATAGGCACAGCTGGAGTCTCAACAGCTGGCGGATCAATAAGTGCTGCCTCTGCTGGTCCAACTCGACCACGCCCACGACCGCGGCCACGCCCACGGCCTCTAGCTGGTGGCACTGGTGGTCGTCCACCACGTCCTGAAGCACGGGTTCTCGCCATCTGCGAGTGAATAGGATAAGAGGATTCAGTTCTCAATTCAACAAAGTCGCACGATAAGAATTTCAAGAAAGTGCAGTGTTTTCCTAAGGTTCTGTAGTCTCCCGCGGATATGATACGGACGTCTACGTACCGATCCACAAGACTCTACTAAACCGGCTCATAGCTCGTGAAGCCTAGCAACCTAGGCTCTGATACCAACTTGTCACGACCCCAAACCCGGTCATGATGGCGCCCTGCCGCGAGGCTGGGCAAGCCTGACCAACACCTTCTCAATACAACGATTCATCCCAAACATGAAGCAATAAGGGGAACATGGCAACTTTAACAATAAATTCTAAATAGCTGAAAAGATGATGTACGAATAGAAAACACGACTGAATAAGTACTCCCAATACTTGGGGTCACGAGTATAGAGCCTCTAACAAAAACCAAGTACAAGTCTGAAAGATGAAATACAAATGTCTGAATAACAAGAAATAACTGATAAGAACAGAGCAATTGGTCCTGCGGACGCTGGCAGCTACCTCAATGCTCTGGCACCTGGATAAGCGGCAACAGCAACGCTAAACCTCGGAAGCACCTGGATCTGCACACAAGGTGCAGGGAGTATGGGGTGAGTCTACCAACTCAGCGAGTAATAAGCATGTATAAAAACCCGAAGATTGGAAATCCACAATAAAGCACAGAGTAAAGCTATCTAACAGAGCTATACAGTTTAAACCTCAGAGATATGCATATAAAGCAACAATAATCAATGCATGAGATGCAATGCAATGCATGACCACTGCGGTACGTGCAGTCCGATCCATTTGGGTACCCGCGCTCACTGTGGGGGTTCAGACTCCGGAGGGGCTCCTACAGCCCAAGCGCAATATCATAGTAACATACGCTGTGGCGCACAGCCCGATCCACTATCAGTCCAGCTACATGCATACAAGCCTCACAGGCACATATATCTTACCATTTTTAGTTCAGTTTATTAGAAGAAAACATAGAATTAGGTGTCAAACCTCAATATTTACCAAATCATGTTAAACAGAGTTCTAGTGCAGGACTGATGTCATGAAAGCATGCTATAATGCATAGAAACAATGATAACGATCCTCACGGGATCCAATTAACCGGCACGCAGCCCAAATATATTCATAACCATCCAAGTAGGAGGTTTACCGGCTCATCTATAGCCAACAACACTGTATAATGCCACTCGGTCGGACTAAGCCATAGTCCCCAATCATAATCGACCCCGCACTCACAGTAGAGTACGTGTCTCGCCTCAATACAGCGTCACAATGTGATATACCGGGGTTTCGAACCCTCGGGTCATCATCTACACCCATTACTCACCTCAAGCCGGCCGGAAACTAGCTCGAAATGCCTTTTCCCCTCAAATTCTCCTCTACGAGCGTCGAATCTGGCCAAAAACACAACGAATATATTACAATAGGCTAATGGAACATAACCCAATCGAAAGAACTCGAAAAACATCGAAATTCGCGAAATTAGCAAAACCCGAGCCCCGGGCCCACTTCTCGAAAAATTACGAAATTCACATCACCGGATTCCTCGTCTCGCCACGAGTCCGTACATATCAAATTTACCAAAATCGGAGTTCAAATAACCCCTCAAATCTCCATTTAATTCTCTTAAGTTTCAAGCCCTAAACTACCATTTTTGTCCATAAATTACTTGAGTTTTCAGTTCTAATCCTTGTATTTAACTTGGAAATAAGTAGAAACAACTCACCTTTGATGCTTGATGAAATCCCCCTTGAAATCCTCTCCAAAATCATCCAAACCAAATGAAATAAATGAAAGAAATAAACCAATTTCGTGTAATAAAGAATCTGCCCGTGCTTCGTCGAGTTGTACCTTGCACCTGTGCTATACAAGTTGTACATCCTATTGCTCCAGCAGTCATTTTCCGTCGATCATAACTTCTAGTACAGATGTCCAAATTACGAGTTCTTTAGCTTTCTGGAAACTAGACACGAAGGTCTACAACTTTTGTGTTTTGCTCGTTTTGTGATTCCTTATAGATTACAAGATATGAGCTCCCAAAGTAGCCTACTAGCACCTGAAAATGCCCAGAATTCTGCTGCATTTCAGCAGTTTTTTTTTGTTTTTTCCAAAACCAAAAATGCCCGTTAGGCATCCGAAATCACCCCGAGGCCCTCGGGACCTCAACCAAAAACACAAACTCAACCTAATACTTCATTCAAACTTGCTCGGATCATAAAAACGCTACCTTAAACATCAAAAATCACCAAAATCCTAGAATTCGATTCAAACTTAAACTTAAACTTTCAAAATTCATATCCGATGCCGAAACCAACCAAACGACGTCCAAATGACCTGAAAATTTGCAGGCATATCCAAAATCACCTAACGGAGCTAATGCAACTTTCGGAATTCCATTCCGACCCTCGGATCAAATTCTCACCTATCGACCGGATTCTTCCAAAATTCCAGCTTCACCAAACCTAGCTAACTTTCCCTCCGGACCTCCGAATTCACTTCCGTTTTCACTCCTAAGTCACAAATCATCCCCCGAAACTAGTCGAGCGATCGGAAATCCGTTCCGAGCCCTCTAACTCATAAGTCAACGTCGGGTTGACTTTTCCAACTTAAGCTTTTCTTAAAGAGACTATTTGTCTCATTTCTATCCAATTTCCACCCAAACCACTTCAAACTCACCAAACACGCATATTAACATACGGGAAAACATATAACGGGGATAACGAGGCTGAAATACAATAAATGACGGGTCGGGTCATTACATCAAGTCCTGAAACTATTTTTGGAATTTTGAGCTCGATGAGAGGCGATTTCTCGGGAGATTTTTAAGGAAAACATTGGGGGTAAGAATTCATAACTTGATTTTGGTTAAATTACACGAATCTATTATTTTTTTTATCAACAAATTAGTGAATTGGGTTGAAAATGGCAGAAATTTTCTCGATTTAATTGAGGATTTGGAGGCCGAGTTGATGTTGGAATTTGGTAAATTTGGTATGGTTGGACTCGTGGTTTAATGGGCGTTCGTATTTTGTAACTTTTGTCGAATTCCGAGGCATGGGCCCTAATTTTTACTTTTGGTTCACTTCAAATTTTTTATTAAAAATTCAATCTTTATAATTTGGAATTGTTTCCTTAGGCATTAATTGATGCATTTGAATTGTTTTTGGCTAGTTTAAGCCGTTCGGAGGTCGACACGCGCATAATGAAAATTTTAGAGTATTGGTTGGATTGCTCGGTATTGAATTCAACTTGTTTGAGGTAAGAATCCTATCTAAACTTGGCTGAGGCACTAGTTTCCTGAATTATTTGTGATAGCTACATATGAGTGCGCATATGTGTGAGATTTGAGCCCTTGTGCGAGCACCGAGGTAATTATTCATGCTCCAAAAATACTTAGGCTATGATATTCCTAGAGGTGACTATTAAGCTTAAAGCTATAGTGTTTCCCGTATTTGTATCACTGTTGCGAACATCTGAGCCATACTTGAAGTTACAAAGAAGCTAATTCCCAGAATAAACTTGGTAGTTGCTATTTCTGTGATAACTTACTGATTTGAGTTGTGATAACTTGCTGATTTGAGCTATGTCAGCACACTTTGCACATGCCTACACTATTACATGTTATTTATACACGTCTAGGAGCATGAGAATCTCATTTCATTTATCATATACATGTATACTTGTTTAATTGCTCCTATATCATATGCTTGGACTGGAGGCATGTGATCATGTGGGGCGATTTACAGTATTAGTACATGAGTTGTCCGTGCGGATCCATATGTTGATATTATTGGTACGTGAGTTGTTCATGCGGATCCATATATTGAGGTTATTGGCACGTGATTTGTCCATGTAGCACGCGAGTTATCCGTACAGATCCATATATCGATATCATTGACACATGAATTGTCTGTGCAGTGTGTGGAAATTTCATTTCTTTGGTTTTTTATCTGATTTAATTGTTTTCCTTCCTATACATGTTATAATATTATCTGAGCAGGGTATTTGAGGAATTGTGCACATGCACGGTTTATATTATTAGCATGTGAATTATCCGTATAGCACGTGAGTTGTCCGTGCAACCTTTGTGCACGGGTTTCTGATATATGTGAGCGTTGGAAGAGCTGGTTACTATGTTTGGGATCGGGTTGCGCGATGCAACAGACTGATAATTGATTATGATATCTCATCTCTACTTGCAATTTCCTTGACTGTCCACCTGATTTACTTGTGTGTCCTCCGTATAGGCTGGATTGTTGACTGAAAAGAATACTTGAAAATAAGGGACTTAAACGGGTGGACCGGGCCGGTTGGGATTTTTTGGACCCGTACGGATTATGGTCCGGGCCGGTTACGGGTTGGGGCTTACCGGGTTGAATGGGTTCGGGTTCATCCGGGTAAAAATTAAACCGTAAGGGTTACGGGTTGAGGGGGCCGGGTTTAGTGTAATTTTTAATTTTTTTTTGTATTTTGTATAACTATTGTAAGTTATATTAATACAAAGTATTAATATAAATTAATATAAATAATACAAGGAAGATGGAAAAAATTGCACTTATAAATTACAAGTGCTACATTTATTTCAAATTCAAACTTACAAATTGAAAGGTTTACATTTAACAACAAGTAAATTAACCAAAAAAGAGTAAATTCAAAGGGTTTGCATTGCCTTAGTAAGTTTTTCATAATCAATATGAACTGAGTGACCTTCTTCTGGAGTGTTAAATTCGGATAGGTTACCATGTATTAATATATCTTCAAGTTCCTCGTCTTCTAGGCTATCAACATCTTCACATCCTTGATTTTTTCGTTCCGATCTAATCCAATCTCTGAAACATACTAAAACTTCCAAAGCATTGCTTCCCAATGAGTGATGGGTGTCTCCAAGTTGTTGTCTTGCTTGGCTAAATGCACTCTTTGATGCAACAGTTGAAATTGGCACATTCAGCACGTCCCGAGCCATAGCAAAAAGAACAGAAAATTGCTTTCCATTCTCATGCCACCATCCCAACGGTGAAAATTCGTTTGTGCGAGGCTCGTTTTGCTTTTGTAAGTAGAATTGAAGTTCATCAATGTTACTGCTACTGGTTTGAGTGTTAGAAAATGTAGAAAAAAATATTAAAACTATTAAGGCCTTCTTCATCATCCACAGTAGCAGAAGTGATACAGTGCATAGTGGGATTAACATTGCCTAAAGTACGAGCAGCAGCATCAATTATATTTGCATAATAATTATATAATTATTGTAAATATTCATTTAGTTTGTTCATACAATTATATAAATTTGGGGTTTCAGTTGGTCCAATCTCCATATAAGTATATAAAGCATTCATTAATTGTTGACAATCAGACATCTTAATAGAAAAATTTAAAACAATACCAATTAAGTAAATCGGAGGAATTGGAAAGAAATATTTTTTGAATTTTGCTTGTATTTTTTCACAACATCCTTATATTTTTCTTTCTTCTTAAATTCAAAGAGTAGAAAAGAAATTTTAGCTATATGTACTAAAGCCATAGTAACAGTAGGGTAATATACTCCAGAAAACTCAACAATAGCTGTATAAAATTTATATAAAAATTTAACAACATCATTAATGACCTCACACGTAGTAATTATTAACATACGGTTTGGATCAGTACAATGCGCATTAACAACTTCAGTTATTGAGAATCTATATTTGTAGCAATATTTTAAATATATATATATATAATTTCATCTAGTAACAATTTCGTCTGGCATGAATCTGGGTTTAAGGTTATACTGGACCCACTTATTCTTAAATTCATTTATTCTAGATTGTCTATAATTTTCTTGAATAACACCAACTGCTCTTCTAACATGAGTAATCTCAGTTGAAAATAAATCAAGGTCACTTTTAACAATTAAATTATAAACATGACATGCACACCTAACATGAAATTTTTTATCAAGAGGTGGTTACAAATGCAGTTTTAATATTGAAATTGCGGTATTATTGTTAGAAGCATTATCAAAATACATATACAATACTTTTTGCTTGATATTATAAATTCAACAACTTCACAAATAGTACTACTTATAAACGCAATAGTATGGCTCTGATCTTCATCATATCTAAAAGCGATAATACGTTTTTGCATACAAGTAATATCATCTATCCAATGATATGTAATTGTCAAATAATCATTTTCATTAACAGCATGGTCAATATCAAAAGTTAGGGAAACTCTACAAGAAAGGTGGCTAAACAAATAACGTATGTATATTTGATATTGTCCATGAAATCTAAAGATATCAGTTGTACAAATACTTCTTGGGATACCTTTAAATAAAGGATTGTAAATCCTTTGAATATACATAATAAGATATGATGAAGAAGCAAAATAAAAAGGTAGACAACCTAAAGCAATCATTTTTGCTAATTCCTCACGATCCTTCATTTTATCATATTTCACAAGACAACCAGTAGTAGGGTTTAGAGTTGATTGATTTCCATTTCCATCAGATCCCCATTCTATAGGATGCTCAATTCTCATATGTCTACTGAGTGTCCTAGTCAAGTGTCCCAGTCCTCCTAATTGTCCCCCAGTCTTATGTTTAAAAGTATCATTACAAAGTTTGCATTTAACTCTATCAATGCCTTCTATTTCCTCAAAAAATTTCCAAACCTTACTTCTTTTTCTACGATTACTAGTCGGGGCCACAGGTGGTCTACTACTAGCACCACGACCACCACCCCTACTAGCAGCTCCAACACTACTAGGTGTAAGTGGTAGCTCATCTTCCATTTCTAATTCATTATCATCTATACCAAAATATGCAGGAACAGAGCAAAAGACTCTAAGAAATCAAACTATACCATAGATACGAAAGTTTTCCTACAAAAGGGGCTGACTTCAACAACCCATAAGGGACGGCTTGCCAAGCTACACAAACGGTTAATTTGTTTATAGTCGCAAAAGTTTTCCTACAAAAGGGGCCTACAATTGTTCATAATCTATATTATATTATCAGGTAATGTTTGAGAAATATTTGGAGAGGTATTTAAATTGCTACCAGATGCTGACGCTGAAGTACTACCTCTTTTTTTATTTTCCCGATTAGTAACCTTGTTACAAACTCTTTTTGCAGCATTAAATATATTGTAAAAATTTAACTACTAGCAATAAAATAAATAAATATGCAAATAAAATAGTAAATAAGAGAAAGAGTTGGAGGGAGTGCACCGAATTCGGCAATAAATTGAGCACTTGATAATTTCGCAACTCTAATGTTACCACGAAGAAATGTCAATTGTTCCAATTTTGAAGTTCAATTGTTCAAACTTCAAAAATAAATACTATGATAAATTAAATTCCAAAAAAAATGCCAAATAGTTGATTGCACTTTAATAGGTGAATAATGAAGATTGAAGAATGAGAGAATATTAGAATTGAGATTGAGAATTGAGAGATGAGTGAACAAATGGGGGGGGGATATTTATAATTTTTGAAAGGGGGGTTAATTTTAAAAAAAATCCAAAATTGGGCTAAATTTTGCAATTCACCCTTTGGGCAACGACCATTTTCTGAAATGGACCGTTGCCAACGGTCAGATCTGGGCCTATATAAAAAAGTTAAAAATAATTTTTTTTAACCATTATACCGGTCTAGGCCGGTTAACTGGTTTACGAACACTGTTTACCTAACGGGTTGGACCAGTCCGGGTAACCGGTATTTCAAACGTAAACGGAGCAACCCGCGCGTCCCCCCTAACCCAGCCCAACCCCACGCCCTTTAACCGGTCTAGGCTAATTCCGATTTTAACCTGTCTGGGTCGGTTCGGAACCGGGCTGACCCGACCCGTTTAACATCCTTACTTGAAAACAAAGAATTGTGAGTATTAAAGTGGTTTTATATGAGTTTCCCTAATTTTATCATATATTTGTCGTATAGTTGTTAAAAATTATGAACTGCACATATGTAGAGAGTATAATCAATAGTTCTTGCTTCTTTTACCTCGCCGAGGTTAGTTAGGATACTTATTGGGTACATAGGGTCGGTTGTACTCATGCTACACTTCTGCACCTTGAGTGCAGATTTTGGATGTTGATATTGCTGTGTATGGCGGGAGCTGGCATTGAGGATTTACCTGCGTTCCGGTCATAGCTGCCTCTTGTTCTGGGTAGATTTAAATTTTTACATCTGTTCATGTATGATGGTAGGCTAGAAACCCGTATTTTATCTATAATATTGCACTCTAATTACTGTATTTTACGTGTGTTAGAGCTTAAACGATAGTGATTCACACTTATTATGTATTTTATGCTTTGTAGGAAATGATTCCGAGCTATTAAGGTAATTGGAGCTAAATCGAACAAGTTGGAGCCTTGAAGTATGAGTAAAAGACCAAGTAATTAAGTCGGTATCACGTTCGGGGGTCGAGGACCAAGTCTGGATGTTAAAAAATGACGAAACAAATTTGCTCTTTAAAATTTGCGCAGCCACGCCGCATAGGGTGCCACACAACAATGAAAAATATGGCCAGAAATGATTTTGTAAAGTGTTCTGGAATTCTCCACAAGCGCGCCGCATAGAGTAGCACGAGGTGCGGTGCGGTAGTACAAAAATATTAGTGTTTTCCTATTTCGGCTAAAAAAGGGTAGTTTCGTCCGAATTTGTTTTTGGGACGGCTTAAATTTGCCAAAACTCCATTTTACAGGATTTTTTTGACTTAGAGGATATTTGAGAGCCACCGAAGGAAGAAGACTCAAGAATTTATCAATATTTCAATCTACAATTGGTGCAATACGAGAGTTTGTATCAAATCATTAGAATTAATCTTTTCTTTGTTCTTAAACTTATTTGAGATATCTTACTCCATTGCTATGAAGTAATTTCCATTTGGGTATTGATAGATAAAGTGTTTCATTAACTTGATTAGGGATTCGATTCTTGATAATTGCTAGAATTAATTGATGGAGCTTTGATATGTATTGTGGATTTATTTAGTTTTTTTCTTAATCGAAAGAGGAGTTTGATATTGAATTTATTCACATCTTATGCTCTAGTTTAATTTCGTGATTCAAATAGGTAATTGAAAGAGCCTTTTTAATTGTTAATCGAACTAGAAAATAGGGAATATTCATGAGAAGTTACCCTTTAGATCATAAACATCATTTTATTGTTGCAATTGTTTACCATGCTTCAATTGGATTAATTACTGAAATTAATATTTAATCAGGAGAGGAATATTATCTTCACGTATAATCTTATTATCAGTTGATTCATAAAATCAACCGTATTATAGAATGGATTAACTCAAGAATCGGATCCCGAGTCAGTTATAGTGCACCTATCTAGTCAATCACCCTTATTTCCCTCATTGATTTTTCTTCATGCCCATCTGCAGTCTTTTGTGATTAATTGTTATTTGCCTAAACTTTGGTAGTTAATTGTAGTTATAGTCATCAAATCAAGTGTTAATTTTTCTGGATAGTAATCCACTGGAGATTATTCGAAGGCTATTTAATTTCAATCCCTGTAGAGATGATAATTAATCTATACTATCTTTGGCTAGCGAGCATTCATTTTGTGTTATGATTTGCGCTCATTAAATTTTGGCGTCGTTGTCGGAGATTGACAATCAATAGTGTTTAAAATAGTTTTTAGTACTAGTTCAGGAATCAATTTTTACTTAAGTGTATTTACGCTTTCTCACTTATGTGCATGATACATGGTTGATTTGTCTGATGTATGACTCGATCCTCTTCAAGGGAAGTGATACCTTACTAACCAGATTTGGAGAAATACATGTGACAACAGAGAAAAGAAAGAGAATTAACAGAAAATTCTTGGGTCAAACCTCGACTCAAGATATCATGGAAAATGAAGAGAATGAAGGAGTGGACTTAGCTGCAAGAGATGCAGCACAACAAGAAGCTGCACAGAGAATTGCTGATGAGACGGTCGAACATAAGGAGGGTCGAAGATTCAATCTAAACCGACCATTGGTTGAAGACCAGTTTGAGAATGCAACATCCAGGCCTGAAAGATCATTGTGTGATTATGCTAGGCCAGTCTACAATAAAGGACTGTCAAGTGTCATACCTCATCCCATAGCAGCAAACAGCTTCGAATTGAAGCAAGGCTTGCTTCAAACTATCCAAACTAACTGTATTTTTAGATGCAAGGTGAACGAAGATTCTAATACTCACATGATGGACTTTGAAGAAATCATGAACACCTTCAAATACAATGGAGTATCAAATGATGCAGTCTACTTAAGGGCATTACCCTTTTTATTGAAAGATGATGCGAAACACTGGCTTCGTAGCCTACGTAAAGGTTCGATCAGGACATGGGAGGTCAATATGACCATGAAATTTCTTGACAAGTACTTCTCAACTACAAAAACAGGGAAGTTCCAAAGGGAAGTCCATAATTTCTCCCATAAGGAGACAGAAACAGTCTTCAAAGCTTGGGAAAGATTTAAGGAGATAGTCAAAATATGTCAGCACAATAGAATTGATTTGTAGATGCAACTCCAGTATTTTTTAGGACAGACTGATATATTCCTCGCAACGAACTCTGAATGTTGCTTGTGGAGGTCCAATAATGAAGAAAACTCCAGAGGAGGTTGCCTTATCCCTTGCTGAATTATCTGAGGATGCTAATTAGTGGCGTGCTGAGAATAATAACATGAGAAAATCAGTTAGGGTTCACCAGGTGGACTCTAATACATCCATGCAAGCCCAGCTAGACATCATGGCCAATGAGATAAGAAAGCTAACATTGGCTAAGGTACAGAGTGAGCTGCAAGCAACATATGATTTTTGTGGAATGGGACACCCTACACATGAGTGTCAAGCATCGGCTGAGGAAGTCAACATTGTGGGAAACTTTTATAGAGGAAACTACCAAAGCGGGAACAACTACAATGCCATAGGTCAAAGACATTCAGGTTTTTCGTGGAGTTCACCTAGTGGGAGACTGAACTCATGGCAGCAAAATAATCCTAGACCCTAGGGCCAAGGACCATCAGGTTTTCATAACTAGCAGAGGCAACAATACCAACCACAATAGCCAATTCAGTGTAGTATAGAAGATCTAGTGAATGCATTCATCAACAAAACAGATGAAAAATTCAAGACTCAGGACACGACTATCTGGAATTTAGAAAGATAAATAGGACAAATTGCAAATTTGTTCCCTTAGACACCAAAAAGGACCGAAAGGAAACAATCAGAGTTGTATCTCTAAGAAGTGGAAAAATATTGACCGACCCAGTGGTGAAAGCTAGACTGAAGATGGTGAGAAAGCAGTTTGAGACACCGGTAGAGAAAGAGAGTGAAGAGCAAAAACGCTAGAGTTGTGGGGTACAAAAGGAGATTGAAGAGAGTAGACATATGCTAGCTGTACCATTCCCTCAAAAGATAAAGCGGGAGAAACTTGACAAATGTTTTGGGCAATTATTGGAATGCTCAAGCAACTCTATGTGAACATCCCCTTCACTGAGGTACTCTCTTAGATGCATGATTATGTAAAATTCTTGAAGGAAATCCTGTCTAGCAAGAGAAAATTGGAGGAGACAACAGTGATCAAGCGGAATGCCCACTGTAGTGCCATATTGCAAAACAAAATTCCCCAAAATGTAGAGGCCCAAGAAGCTTCACCATACGATGCTCGTTGGGAAATAAGAGATTCGACAAGGCTCTCTGTGACTTTGGTGCGTCTATAAATCTAATGCCTCTGTCTATATTCAAAAAGCTGGAAGGTGAGCTTGGAGTGATCAAGTCAATATCAGTATCCCTACAACTGGCTGACCAGACCACCATTTTTCCTGAGGGGATCATTAAGGATATTCTAGTATGGGTGGACAAGTTTATTTTCCCCGTAAACTTTATTGTGGTAAAAATGGTGGTGAATAAGGAGGTGACTCTAATTTTAGTGAGGTCATTTTTATGTACATACCTATATATCCCTGATATCTATGAGAGGCAGCTTATACTCAAAGTGGCAATGAAAAAGTGGTGTTCCAGATGAAGAGGATGATGAAATACCCAAGTGATGAGGTGTCTGCCTACTCGTGCTTCAAGCTAGACGTTTTGGTGAATTAGCTGAAAAATACAAGTTTGACAAGATTGTAGGGGATACTCTAGAGAGGTGTATTACACACTCTATCACAGTGGTGGATGAAGATCCTGAATTAAAGAAAGTGGCTGAAGCTCTTGAAACTGAGAATCAAGTGGTTGATGAGGAGGAACTAAAAGAGGATGCTTCTAAGCCTAATGCGGAATTGAAAGTCCTCCCCACTCACTTGAATTATTCTTTTCTTGAAACTGACAATTTTCTTGTGATTGTTTCTATTGGCTTGATAGGTACACAAAAGCAAAAGCTGGTGGAGCTGCTGAGAAAGCACAAGAAGGCCCATTAGCTGGAGTATAGCTGATATTCAAGGAATCAGTCCAGCCATTTGCATGCACAAAATTCTGTTGGAAAAAAATAGCAAGTTGGTGGTATGGCCCAAAGCAAGTTGAAAAAAAGTATATAGGAAGCAGTGGACAAGGAGATCATCAAATTGCTAGATGCGGGAGTGATTTTCCCCATCTGTGATAGCTAGTGGATTAGTCCAGTGCAAGTGGTACCTAAGAAGGGGGACATGACAGTGGTGAAAAATGAAGAAAATGAATTGATACTCACAATAACAATCACCGGGTGGAGAATGGTGCATTGATTATATAAGGCTGAATGATGCAACAAGGAAAGACCACTTCTCACTCCCCTTTATTGATCAAATGCTTGAGAAAATGGATGAACTTGGATGCTAGTGCTTCTTGGATGGGTACTCAGGAAAGAATCAAACACCCATTTCCCCGGAAGATGTTGAGAAGACCACATTCACTTTCCCGTCAGGTATTTTTGCTTACAGGAGGATGTTGTTTGGGTTGTGTAATGCGTATGCCACTTTTCAGATGTGCATGATGTCTATATTCTCTGATTTAAACGTGAAGTGTCAAGAAGTGTTCATGAGTGATTTCACCCTCTTTGGTGATGAATTTTAGGATTTATTTAAGAATTTAGACCTCGTGCTTGAATGTTGTGAAACCACTCACTTGGTTCTTAATCGGGAAAAGTGCCACTTTGTGGTTAAAAGGGAAATTGACTTGGGCCACAAAGTGACTGCATATGGAATTGAAGTTGATAGAGCTAAGGTCGATGTAATTGCTAGGCTCCCTCCACCGATGTCTGTGAAGATCATAAGGAGTTTCTTAAGACATGTTGGGTTCTATATGAGGTTTATCAAAAACTTTTCCAGTATTACCAAACCGTTGACTGCATTGCTAGCGAAAAATGTCAAGTTTGTTTTCAATTTGGAGTGCTTAAGAGCATTGGAATTGATGAAGGAAAAGCTTGTGAGTGCTCCTATTATGGTGACGCCTGATTGGAGGTATCCATTTGAGATAATGTGTGATGCTAGAGATATACCTTTAGGAGCAGTTCTGGGGCAACAAAAAGATAAGATGTTTAGGCCCATCTATTATTTAATAAGGACATTGAATGATGCTCAAGTCAACTATGCCACTAGCGAGAAAGAGTTTTTTGTTGTGGTCTTTGCTTTGACAAGCTTAGATCATGCCTGGTGGGGAGTAAAGTTATTGTACACACTGATAACTCAGCCTTAAAATACCTATTGAATAAGAATGAGTCCAATCGCATCTGATGCGGTGAGTGTTGATTCTCTAAGAGCTTGACTTGGAAATCAAGGATAGGAATGGCACAAAAAATCAATTCGCAGATCATTTCTCTCGACTTGAGAGGCCTCCGGTTGAAACAGTTGATGTAAGAGAAAAGTTTCCTGATAAGTAGATTTTCTCCATTACTGCAGTTCCCAAAAGGCAACCTTGGTATGGTGATGTAGTCAACTTTTTGGCTAGTGGATGGTTGCCTCGTGAACTCTCTCGTGATCAAAGAAAGAAGCTTCAAAGTAAGGTAAAAAGTTATTTTTGGAATGACCCTTTCTTGTTTAAACTATGTGCAGATGGTGTGATTCAAAGGTGTGTTTCTAAAGGAGATATTGCTAGCATTCTTTCTCATTGCCACGATGGAGCAGTTGGAGGAACTATGGTGGAAATTACACTACAAAAAAGGTCATAAAAGCTGACTTCTATTGGCCTAGTTTGTACAAAAACGCACTGGCATATATAGCTGCATGTGACAAGTGTCAAAGGGTAGGTGACATTAGCAAGAGGGATGAGATGCCACTAAACTCCATTCTAGTATGAAATTTTTGACATGTGGGGCATTGACTTCATGGGTCCATATCGTCTCATTCTTATGAATATATCCTTGTAGCCATTGACTACGTCTCTAAATAGGTTGAAGCAATCCCTACTAGGACCAATGATGCTCGAGTGGTGTGTGAATTCTTATGAAAGAATATTTTAACCTGCTTCGGGACACCTCAAGTGATAATCAGTGATAATGGGTCGCATTATGTGAACAAGCAGTTCGCTGCATTGTTGTCTAAGTATGGGGTCACACTTAAAAGAGGAACCCCGTATCATGCCCAAACTAGCGGGCAAGTTTAAGTGGCTAATTGTTAACTCAAACAAATTCTTGAAAAGATGGTTAGTACTTCTCGTAAGTATTGGTCTATAAAGCTCTATGGACGTACAGAACTACGTTCAAAACAACCATAGGGACTTCACCATTCAAACTAGTGTATGAAAAATCATGTCACCTACCTGTTGAGATAGAACATAAAGCTTATTGGGAAATTAAGATGCTTAATCTTGATCTTAGTCTTCAATGAATTGGAGGAGTTTAGACTGGACGCGTATGAAAATGCACTAATTTTCAAGGAAAAAACAAAAATATGGCGTGATCGTCTGATAAAGCCACACGAAGGAGATAAAGTCTTATTATACAATAGTAGACTTAGGTTGTTTTCCGAAAAATTCAAATCAAGATGGACAAGTCCATAAGTGGTGAAACACGTCTCACCATATGGCGCCATTGAAATACATGATGAAGAAGGGAATGAAAACTTTAAGGTGAATGGGCACAGGTTGAAACCATACCTTGTTGGAGGATTCGATAAGCAATCCTCTAGCATTGTGATAAAATAAGCCTAAGTGACGGAGTCAAGCTAACGACTATAACTTAGAACTACTTTTATCCCTTTTTGTTACTTTTGTAGGATACTTAGATAATATTAGTGTAGTATTATTAGAGTTTAGGAATTTTAGTACTTGTTTGGATAGGTATAAGCATGATTTAAACATAAAACATGTACATAATAGAGTTGGGGTGCAACACGCAGCTTAAAACACCAAAATCCCTGGAACTCTAAGAAATTAGGCCTAGCGCGCCCCATGGGGTGCCGCATGGGGCGTCGCTCTAGGCCAATATGCTTGCCTAGCATCCAAAGCCAACAACTCTAGAAAACATCACTACCGTGCCGCATAGGGCATCGCACCCAGCGATGCGGTAGTACAAAATGTTTGGCTAATTTGTTTTCTACACTTAAGTTACTCGTTTTTCTCTTCCCCTTTTCCCACATCTCTCATACTCTATTCTTTCACTTCTCTCTTTCACACTCCAAGTCCATCTCCTTTCCTCCATTTTCCTTCCTCAAATCATCCATCTTTCCATCTCCCTCTCATTTTCAATCACTCATCAAGGTAAGTTTTCTTTTCTCATCTCCTCTTTTAGTAGTAAGCTAAGGTACTTTAGTTCTTATCTCTAACCCTAGGTAGTTTTTTCAATTTCTTTTGGTTAATATTCAATTTTTGATCGAAATTCTTGAATAAAATTATGGGATTTTCATATTTCTTAGGATTGGGGATGATTTTTGTATATTGTGATGGTGTTTAAATTATTTTGTGGTGGAGTTTCGTAGGGTTGCCAATATGGCCGAAAATTGGTAGAGTTTTGTGAAAAATGGGATCACCATGTGCTATTGTTACACTTTGGTGGTGATGTGATTTTTGTAGGGTGGTTGATTGGTATATTTTTTTGGAGTAATCTTACAATAATTGGAGTTAAAATTATGAGGTAAATTTGATGCCTACCATGTGTTTGATTAAATTCCCCAAAGACATAGAAGGAGACATTGTAGCTTAACTGGGGGATAATTGTGAGGAAATAATGTGATGCTTGATAATAAGAGTTGGATGAGAGGTCATGCTTGTATGTTGTGAATATTTAATGTGATAGCCCTTAGTGCTAATCGATTGACCACCTAGGCTAATGTGAGGCTACGGGCTAATTGAAATGTCCAATTCAGGCCATGTGTGTGTTTTGTGTAGTGATGCATTATAACTTCTGAATTTTGTAGTAGTAAATTGGTTTAACTTCTTATTTTCTTTTCTTAAGTTACTAGTTTATCTATTTTATTTTGTATTCTACGTTAGCATAGTCTGTAGTAATGTTGTCTCACTGTCATGCTGGTGGTTGGTGTGGTTGATAAATATGTGTGGCGTGCTTTCAATACGGTAGTCTGAGTCCCTGATATACATTGTACTTTTGAACATGCCAATAGCACAAGTTTGGGGTGGTTACCCTGTTTTGTCTTATTTTTGCTTTACGTATTTTGGCTAATGTTGTTCATTTTGTGCAGGTACAATGTCTCGACGCCCTAGCAAACTTTCTAACATAGTTTCCTCAAAAGCAGCCTCAAGTAGCCATCGAGGAGCTAGGCGGGCGCCTCGCCCTGACTGATGGAGGAGAAAGAAGAGCGCATTGATCAAGATACAAATGTAGTACCAGACTGCAAGTATGGCATTCTGGCTATGCCAACTCATGCTAGGATGTGGTTTCGTACCTTTGTTCCAGAAGTGAGTCCCAACTCGAAAGTCAGAATTGATGATGGTAAACTTGTTAGGAAGTACTCGGGGATTTAAAACAACATCAGATACTTGGGGTTTGAAACCTTGTTCCATCTAGCTGAATCGGTGAATGTGAACATAGTTAAGGAATTTTATTCTAACTGGAAACTTGAGGCCAGTTAAGATGCGGTGTATAAAGTCAAAGTGCGAGTCAAGATGATACCATTTTCTTCCCGAGTAATAAATAAAATAATTGAATTCACAGAGCATTCACATAAGTTGTTCTTGAGGTTGCTGGGTCGGTCCACCTATGCTGATATTAGACACCAGCTGTGTGGCGCGAGGTCTCTTGAGACCTGGATGAGAGACGCTAATGAGTTCCACAATGACATGATGAAGTGTTATTTCCAGCATCTCGCTAGAGTCAACGGTTGATAAATGCAAAGATCATGCCTGCTAAAAACGATACTGATGTCTCCTGGGTGAAGGTGTGTCTCATTTATGCTATCTTGACATGAATGAATTTTGATCTAGGTAAGATTATGCTTGAGCACATGTCTCGAGTACGTCCACTTAGGTCCTGCCGCATGTATTTCACGAGTATGATAAAATGGCTTCTACGGACATACTATATGGAGGAAGAGTTCCATTATGATAGGACGATTTAGGTGATGCAGCCTCTTAGGCCTTTTGATGTCACAGTTGTGGCGGACCCCCTCCCCCTCGTAGATTATAGATTTGTTCGTGTGTAGGAGACACTATAGCTTCTATTTGTAGATATGAACCTTCGCCCTACTTGGGGTCAGATTGACATGGTAGAATTGTAGTTGAATCACCCCCTCTCTGTTGTCACTCAGCAATGATTAGGTTTGGCTGATGGAGTAGATATGCCACCGATGAGAATGCCAACTCTATTCCCTCTGACGATAAAGAGTACATGAGCACCTTTGAGTGTGTTGATGAGGAGTAGGCCACATGCCTCAGGGAGGTACTCTTATGTAGTTGTATTTGAACTTGTTTATATTCGCCAGTTGGTGTTTTGATTTGTTTATATTTGTTTTTTGCTTTGTTAAATAATATAGTAATTGTTTAGTTTCGACACTTACTGGCGAAGGATTTCGTCGAGTGATGTCTTGAGGGAATTTAGCCGATATTGAAAAAAATTTATCTTTTTGAGGTAGTGTAATAATTCTCCCTTGGTTTTTCTTTGCGCCACGGTCCTTTTCCAAGGGTTTTGTTTAAACTGGGTGTAGTAAGTTTTTCTGTTATTAGGAATTATGAAGTCTTTGATGTATATTAAATGAAGATAATTTTTCTTGACGTTTTTGTGCCTTGAGAGTAGTGAGAGACTTAGTTGTTATGCCAATGCTCAATTCTTGACTCATAGACATGTACCATAACTTGTTTGATTGTGACTCTGCTTAACTGCTTTGGCTAGAGAGTCGAGATAGATACGGTCCTAAGTGGGTTATGTGACAATGCGTGTAAGGTTATGTGACATTATATGCATGCCGATTGATGTCTAGAACTTACCCTGTGTGTTTGTATAGTGAAATATTAGTCTTGTTCAGTCTAGGAAGTGATATAGATAGAAATTTCTTTGTTAATCCAGATATATGCTTTTACCCACCAAATTAATGTATATCTTAGTTAGTACAGTTGAGCTTGTAGTCCTGTTTTTTTGGCAATCACATTACAAGTCTTACCCATTTATTTGGATTTACCATCTATTTGAACCTTTTATCTCTCTTAAGCACTTAATTTTGCTATGAGCTTTCAAAGCTAAGTGAGGTATGGTCGGGTTTGTGATTGGAGCTAAGTGTAAGGAATTGAAATAAAACTAGTTATGTATGTATTAGAAAAGGAAAAAAAAAGAAATAAAAAAATGGATTCCTTGCTAGTGGTAGTTATTTCTCATCTTGTTTATGCTTAAGGAAATTGGGAGCTTCATGTTGTTGTTATGAAGGTTGTAGTTTGGTTCAACATAAGTGTGGTATTTAAATTGTGAAATTATTGCATTAAAGTAATTAAGCAGGTGTAGTCACTACACCATATGTATCCTGTCCGTCCCGCAGCCTGCATTACAACCAAAATAAAGTCCTACTTGATATTTGACTGAATTAGCTCAATTAGTAGAGTATTACACTACGGGAAAGTTGATGTACATTCTCTGTGGCACATGAATTTTATTTATGAGAGAGTTCATTTTTTATTCACGAGTAACTATGTATGATGTATTATGACGTGTGTGGATCGTCGGTTTTGATTTTCAGGTGGTTCAAAATTAGTTGGAAGAATGAAGTTCATAATTGAAGCTTTAAGTTGGAAGAGTTGATCAAGTTTGACTTTTTAGTATTCAACCTCGAATCAGAGTTTTGATGATTCCGTTAGGTCCAAATAGTTATTTTGGACTTGGGCGTATGCCCGGAATTTCATTTGGATATTTCTAGAATGTTTCAGCTATTGACGAAAGTTGAAAATTTGAAGGTTTTGAATGTCCGTAGGTTTGATTGGGAGTTGAATTTTATAATATCGAGTTCGGATTTTGGTTTCGTATTTCAGTAGCTTCGTTATGTCTTTTGGGACTTGTACGCAAAATTTGAGTTCATTCCGGATTGATTTGATATGTTTGGGCACGAGATTTGGAAGTTGAAATTTAAAGTTCATTAAGTTTAAATTTATATGTGATTCGTCGTTTCGCTGTTGTTATGCATGATTTGAGGCCTCGAGTAAGTTCGTATTATGTTATAGGACTTGTTGATATATTCACATAGGGTCCCGAGTGGCTCGGGTGAGTTTCGGGGTGGTTTCAGACCATGTCTGCACCATTTTTAAACATTCTAGTGTCACTGACCCGATTTTGGAAGCTTATTTGCAATCTATAAGAAATTCGGAGATGATCAAAAAATAAAAGTTGTAGACCTTTGTGTATAGTTTTTAGAAAATTAAATCTTTTGGCATACGGAGTTATGTACAAAAGTTTATGGCTATTACACTATATGTTGTTTGATAAGAGTTTGGAAGAGTTAATAGAAGTTTGTTCATTGCGATAGCGGGGGAAATGGTCGCGATCACATAGAGTAAAATTGTTCTGGAAAATTTTTGTGCTTCGCGATTGCGACGCATTTTCCGAGATCACAAAGGGTAAATCCCTAGACAACAGAACTTATGTTCTGAACGTCTTAATTTTCCATTTTTGGAATTTTGAGCTTGTTTGTGAGGCCATTTCTTGGGAGATTTTCAAGGAAAATATTGGGGAAAGAATTCTTAACTCTGTTTTGGTTAAATTGCACAAATCTATTATTGTTTTTATCTCCGTATTAGTGAATTGAGTTGAAAATGGTAGAATTTTTTTAGACTTTAAATTGTGGATTTGGAGGTCGAGTTGATGTCGAAATTTGGTAAATTTAGTATGGTTGGACTCGTGGTTGCATGAGCATTTGTATTTTGTAATTTTTGTCGGATTTCGAGGCGTGGGCCCAATATTGACTTTTTGGTTGACTTTGGGATTCTTACTAAAAATTCAACCTTTATCATTTGGAATTATTTTCTTAGGCATTAATTGATATATTTTAATTACTTTGGGTTAGTTTTGAGTCCATTCGGAGGTCAATACTCACGGAATAAAATTTCTAGAGTATTGGTTGGCTTGCTAGATATTGAATTCAGCTTGTTTGTGGTTAGAATCCTATCTAAACTTGGCTGAGGTACTAGTTGGCTGAATTATTTGTGATAACTACACGCTGTAGGTGCGCATATGTGTGAGTTTGAGCCCATGCGCGAGCACCGAGGTAATTATTCATTCTAGGAAAAATGCTTAGGCTATGATATGCCTAGAGGCAACTGTTAAGCTTAAAGCTACAGTGTTTCCCGTATTTATATCATTGTTGCGAACTATATGAGCCATACTTGAAGTTACAAAGAAGCCAATTCCCTGAATAAACTTGGTAGTTACTATTTCTGTGATAACTTTCTGATTTGAGCTATGATATCACACTTTGCATATGCTTACACTATAGTATATTATTTATACCATTCTAGGATCATGACAATCTCCATTCATTTATCATATACATGTATACTTGTTTAATTGCTCATATATCATATGCTTGGACTGGAGGCTTGTGATCATGTCGGGCGATTTACAGTATTAGCACGTGAGTTGTTCGTGCGGATCCATATGTTGATATTATTAGCACATGAGTTATATGTGCATCACGTGAGTTGTCAGTGTGAATCTATAGATTGATATTATTGACACGTGAGTTGTTCGTGCAGATCCATATATTGATATCATTGGTATGTGAGTTATTCATGCAATGTGTGGAAATTTCATTTCTTTGGTCATTTATCTGATTTAGCTATTTTCCTTCCTCTACATGTTATGATATTATCTAAGCAGGGTATTTGAGGAGTTGTTCACATGCACGGTTCATATTATTAGCACGTGACTTGTCCGTGCAATGTGTGGGCACGAGTTTCTGATTGATGTGAGCTTTGGGAGAGCTGGTTACTATGTTTAGGATTGAGTTGCGTGATGCAACGGACTGATAATTGATTGTGGTATCTCATCTTTACTTGTTATTTCCTTAATTGTCTAGCTTATTTATTTGGGTGTCCTCCATATAGGCTGGATTGTTGACTGAGTAGAATAGTTGAAAACAGAGAACTATGAGTATCAAAGTGGTTTTACCTAAGTTTCCCTGATTTGATCATATATTTGTCCTATAATTGCCAAAAATTATGAACTGCATAGGTGTAGAGAGTATCATCAATAGTTCTTGCTTCTTTTACCTCGGCGAGGTTAGTTAGGATACTTATTGGGTGCAAGGACTGGTTGTACTCATACTACATGTCTGCACCTTGCGTGCAGATTTTGGATGCTGATTTTGCTGTGTATGGCGGGAGCTGGTATTGAGGACGCACCTGCGTTCCGGTCATAGTTGTCTCTTATTCTAGGTAGCTTTAAAATTTTAAATCTGGTTATGTACTTATTTTATACCAGTTGTAAATTCTGAATCTTAGAAGCTCATGATTTGTACTACCAGTCCTTGGGAAGTTGTATAAAATTTAGTAATTTACTTCTTGATTCTTAGCATTATTATTATATTGTATTTTATTGTTATTTGATTTATCTAGTGAATTAGGATTAGGTGCCATCGCGATGGGCTGAATTTTCGATCGTGACAGGATATATAACGTAATATAAAAAATTGATTCCAAAGAAAACTTTTAATGATATGTCATTTTAACGAATAACTTTTATAAAGAGGTTTGACTGTACTATTATTTTCATTATGAGTAGTGTAACAAGACGAAAAGAAAAGTATAACATCATTTATTATCAAAGAAGAAAATATTAGGCAAAATAGCAGTTGGAAAAAAATTGTAATACTAGTGGTGGAGCCACTCTTTTGTTACAGATAGAACCGAAGGTCAAACTCCCTCTCCCCCTCCCAAAAAAAACTAGCCTATTCTATAAGAGAGTTCATTTAATCTATGAAACGATTAATAATTAATCAATTAAAACTTCAATTGGTTCACACCTGTAAAAGAATTACCAACAAACTATCAAAGGGTCATGCCCCCTCCTTGAAATTATGATTTATGAGAAAGTGCTATATGTAGTATACAATATTATTTGTTTTTTTTTCTTGAGTTGAGATTAGATGCAAGAGTCATCTCTCGCTTTAATCTCCCTTTTTATAAAAGTCAGTATAGTATAGATTTTTGGAAATACAGTCAAACCTCTCTAACAGTATCCGTATATAACAACACTTAACTATAAAAACTAAATTTTTCCGGAATCAATTTTTATGTTACCTTATAATATATGTTCTCTATAACAGCACTTCGCTATAACATCCAAAAATATTGGGAACAAACGAGTTTGTTATAGAGAAATTTGACTGTATTAACTTCCCTATTCTGATTTATTGGAGCATATAGAAGTTAGTAAGATATGGGTCCTAAGTGTACATGTTAGAAGTTAGGGTATGTTAAAGCTAATTTAGATACTTAATAATTTTTAGTTAGAGGAGTATATAGTCGGCAGCTTGTACTCAATTAGTCAGTTGAGCTAATTTCATAATTGAGAATTCTCTAATCTCTTCTTTTGCGCATGCATCTAACATGGTTTCAAAGCACGAGAGATAAATTCATGGATTCTGAAGCTCAGCTTGGTGAGATCTTCTCTCATATTCTCCAAAATTGAAAGTCGTCACTGTGTTCTTCATTTCGCAATAGTTTGGTGAGATTTCTGCAAAATTGGAGAATTCTGGTTCTATTACTTTCCTTAATTTCTTCAATTGTGTGCAATTGATCTGAATTTGAGATTGTTTACAATGGCGGAGAAAACGAAGATCGATTACACTCATCCTCTATTTTTACAACCCTCCGACACTCCAGGATTAGTGTTGATTTCAATCCATCTCACAGGTTCTGAGAACTATGGTATGTGGAGTAGATCCATGCGGCTTGTACTTAAGACAAAGCGCAAATTAGGGTTCATCAATGGGACATGCATTAACGCATCTTTTGAAGATGATCTCTATGAGAATGGGAGACATGTAATACAATTGTGCATTCGTGGATTATGAACTCTGTCTCAAAGGATCTGCTGAGTGGAATCATTTATGCATCAAATGCACATGCTGTGTGGGAGGATCTAAAGGAACACTTTGATAAGGTGAATCGATTGAGGAGTTTTCATGACTATCACAGGGATCTGACTCTATAGCTATGTAGTTCATAAAATTTAAGAAGTTATGGGTGGGCAGAGTATGATTTGTTGGTTCCATCTCCAAACCATGAATGTGTGAAATCTAAATGAGTATATAGTGCATTTGCATCAAAAGAGATTGATGCAGTTTTTGGATGGCTTGAATGATACATATAATCAAGCTAGAAGGCAGATTTTGATGAAAACAACTGAGCCTACACTTAATCAGGCATAGGCTATGATCACACAAGATGAAAGTCAACAATCCTTAAGTGGTAGTGCAATGGAAGAAAAGGTAGATCCTATGGCAATGCAAGCAGGAAAAGGTCAAGGATTTAGAAGGAAGAAATAGTTCTTACAGTGTGAACACTATCACATGAAAGGATACACTAAAGAAAATTATTTCAAGATCATTGGATATTGATAATAGGTGAATTTAACTATAATCACACCTTAAATAATCACATTCTTATGTTGTTTTGATGATATATATGATAACAAAATGCTCTTATTAGTGTTTTTCATGATTTAT
>MU678798.1:52274-62744 GCA_026770625.1 Nicotiana glauca
TAAAATGCTGAAGTTTTGTGTGATTGCCTTTGCTACTTCAGCCCCGTGTGCTGAAGTTATGCGAAAAAATGGGTACGCTTGCAATTTTTTTTGCAAAGCGGGCACAGGTTAAAATGTGTCACAAAAAGTGGGTATAGATGCAATTGCCCTGAATAAGTAGACAACCAGACTAGATAAGCCCAGAGCCAACTGTTCCACCAAAATAGCATCTCCTCGTAGATTCCTAAACTGTCTCATTCACTCAGATATTCTTTTTGTTGGAGAAAATCTTTAAAATAAGCTTTTAATATTCTCTAGATGCTTCCTCCTGCAGTCGTAGGGGTACATATTATGCTATTAATTAATCAAAAAAAGAAATTAAGATAATGCATGGAAACTGAAATTCATTGAACTTCCAACATTAAATTGAAAGAGAAACTAAGCGTCAGACTACTCCTATTTCGAGATAGAAGAACAAAAGTCCTAACGTGTGATAAATGAAAAGGCTCCAAATCCTAATTAATACGACTCAAAAACTTCTTAATCAGGAGTTGAAACTCTTCTATATATACACTATAACTAGATTTTTATTCAAAAAAAAGAAAAGAAAAAGAATATGGATATGATCAAAGTTGGCCCCGTGGGAGGACGTGGTGGATTCATGTGGGATGAAGAGGAGGTGAATTAGCAGGGATTCTTGTTTCCAATAGCGATGACACAGTTTTTTCACTTCAGTTCTTGAATTATGAGAATGGAAACTTAGTTACATCAGATAAATATGGTACTCGTCAGTGTTATATTTACTCTGCCGTTATGTTGAATTATCCATCAGAATTTCTTACTTTGATAAGTGGTTCGTTCGATCGGTTGAACAAGAAGTTTGACACCAACAAAGGTTCTTATGGTCCATTTGGGACCCCGTCAATTGATGGCAATAATATTGACTTCAACTTTCAGATAGGAAATCATCGTTTTTTTGGTGGATTTCATGGTAGTAAGAATTCTGATGGTATTGAGAGTATTGGGATCTATGTGAAGGCTATACCATCCTCCTAACTGATCAATTTGAAAGATTCTACATTTATTGTTAAAAAGAAAAAAGAAGATTAAGGCTTCATTTTTTTTTTAAGATTAAGATGTCTAAATCTAAATACAGATATAAAGATGTGTATTAAGATCTCAAGATGATTGATCTTTTTCAAATTAATTTCCAAATGATATAATGCATATTATTTTATTAGGTATATGCTTGTTTGGTTTGAGATTTTATATAAGGATTACTTCTTGAGTTATTTATTAAAAAAATATTTAGATGCTTAAGCCCCGTCCTCTACGATCAGCGAGGTAAACCACCATCAAATTTTGATTACCAAAGTTCATTATCTTATGTCAATTCGATAAAAATTGTTTTCAAGATCTTTAACCAAATTGGTGTTTAGCATTTAAAACTGCATGCACTTTATCGTAATGATTGTTATTAATTTGTATTAAATAAACAAAACAGTAATCTTTCTGAAAACAGAAAAAGAAAGTTAGTAGAAATAAATTCTGAAAACATTATTTGAACTTCAAAATAAATTTGGAACGTTATAGGAATAAATCGAGCCCACTGAATATACAGTGTGTCCTTAAGGAAATTATTCCCCTCAAGCATCCGAGGATATGGAATATATCCTCCCAGGATAGAACGATTTAACTCACCGGAGTGTTGGTACCGAAAACGCCGATGAACAACGAACCCTAGAGAGTGACGACGATGACGTTGCGAGGCTTGCCTTCTTCTTAGCTCTTTAAGAGCTAAAAGATGAGCTTCTATATGTATATACAAAGATTTTCTTTTCTTCTACCAATGAGAGACAAAATGCATTAGTGAAATGAACTCATTCAAAATTTCACTTCCTTCCATTTCTTTTTTCACCATTTTCCATTCACACTTCTTTTATTATTAATAAATAATAACAAATCCAACAATGATATTTACTTGCACCAGAATACTTATATTTTACAGAGGTTTCTATCTTCCCTCTTTCTCGTTAACTATGCAAAAAATTACAAATGTGCTTGAATAATCAGAAATTATGTCTCAGTAATTACAATCATATCAAAGCAAAATACCACGTATAAAATGCACTACTAGAAATCCGCTAATTGGCGACCACAAAAAGCGACCAACCTTGGTCGCTTATTGGCCAAAAAGCGACCAAACAGGCCTGGTCGATATTAAGCTGGTCTCTTTACCTTAAGGACCAAAGTTGGTCGCCAATTAGCAACCAGCTTTGGTCTCTAAGGCCAAATGACCAAATATTCCGGGTAAAGAAAGAAGCGACCAACTTTGGTCGCTATATTATTTTAATAATATAATTTGGACGACCAAAGTTGGTCTCCACATTTAAATTACATTATTTATTGATTTATTATTAATAAAAAAGAAGCGACCAACTTTGGTCTCTAAAGAAAATATTATTTTTTTAAATCTGGATATTGGAGACCAATGTTGGTCGCTTTATTATTAATTTTTTAAATTTTTATTTAAAATAAGCGATCAAAGTTGGTCGCTAACTACAAGAAATAATAATTTTTTTAATCCTAAGCGACTAACTTTAATCGCTATATTTCCAGAAATTATTTTTTTAAAATGGAATAGCGACCAAATTTGGTCGCTTTTTGAGAAATCTGGGTTCATTGGCGACCAAGGTTGGTCGCTAATTCCCAGAAATTTGTTTTTTCCCAGGTATAAGCAACCAACTAGCAACCAACGTTAGTCGCTTTTATTGGTATATTTTTGGCAGAAAATGCCTGCTTTGGCAGCTACACCACCTGCCAGCTTACCAATTGTCTTAAATAGGCATTTTATACCACCACCACCAACAACAACAATAATACCAAGCAACAACAAAAACAATTCCAACTATAATTCCAACAACAATACCAAACAACAACCCAACAACAACAACAACAGCACAAAAACAACATTAAAACCAACAAAGTGTAAAGTTCAATAGAACTACCAAACTAAGTTAACTCTTATTACAACCCAATCGAAAATCGAATGTATTTGTCTAGTTCAAATTGTCTAAAAGTCAATCAGTGTTTGGTATATCATTATCATCACCGTTTGATGAACCTTCACCATCATGACGGTATTGAGAAGGGTCTACTTGTCGATGAGGGGAAGAATGATTAGGGGGAGGACGGGAGGAACGAGCATGGGGATGGCCAGCCTCTGGCGATGATGGCCGAGAGCGGGGAATCGTAAAAGATCCAGAAGCTAGGAGATTTATGATCTGCTCTTGCATGCCCTGGCATTGAGCGACCACGCCAATGTACTGAGCATCTCTAAGCTTTTCTCTTTCCTTGGACGCTTCTAGCTCAGATGTGAGCTTTTTCACAGTCTCCCGCATAGCGGAGAGGCTCTCCCCATCAAGTTGCTCGGCTTGTGAGGAAGTCCCTATTCCTTGTATTCCATACCTATAGCGATGGAATTTCTTAGTAGGAAGGCCGTATACCTTCCCCCATTTTGGACCTCCTGCAGCCTGCGTCTATAGTCTTTCAGCATCCTCGGTCGAAAGTTGGGTTGGCGCGCCCGACTCATTAGGTGGCTGGCTGCGTATGAATTCCTCAACTTGAGATGTGAAGCGATCCTATAAGAAAAAGTAAATTGAATTAGTAGTTCAAAGTTTATATAAAAGTAAATGAAAATACTTAATGAAAAGTGAAAAATTACATGTACAGTCGAGGCTCGTCCCTCGATCCACCTTTCTTGATCCGTCTCTTTCTTCTTCTTCACAATATGAGTCTCTTTGAATAGCTCATCTTGGTTCATCGGACGTCCCAACTTCTTTTCCTGAAAACTCATAAATTTTAATTAATAAATAGAATAGATATACTTTGAAAATTAAAATAAATTAAGCACTTACGTACCATACTTCTTTTTATTGTCCCCAGGCTGACCGCACCTCCAGTGTGCAAGGATCCTCCCTTCTCAGATGCCCGAACTTTCTTTCCTTTTTCGCTCTTCTCTAAGAACTCTGCAGTAAGCCATTGCCTTTGCAAATCATCCCAAAAATTCTGAAGCAACCAGGCAGGCTTCTGGTTCATCTGTCTAGCTTTGGAGAAAGTATGCGATAACCACTTGTGAGCTTTCAGATGAAAATTTGCAGCCACGTCTGCGCTATACTGGTGTTCCCATACACACTTGCTCTGTATTTCAAAAGTTAAATATTATATGGAAATATCATAAATATAAATAATTATACTGCTTAAAAGAACATTTATACCTTAAATTCATTGAAAATTGCCTCCTTCAGTGAGAAGGGGAATTCAAGCCAAGACGCATAAGGGGCATCATAAAGCTTTCTGGTTGGTTTGGTGATTATCCTCGTAGTAATATTACTCGGGATGAACCTGCAATTTAATAAATAAAACAAATTAATATCTTAGTAAAAACTGTACAAACAAAATAAACATAAAAATAACAAATAACTCTTACCTATCACCCTCAGGGACTATGATGATCCTGCCATACTGATCATAATGCACCTCCTCGTCAGCAGCAACATCAGCATCATCGTCCGAAACATGTACATCAGAGGCATGTGTGGAAGGAGCAGGGGGTCAGAGCTACTATCCCGCAGGCGAAGACCTCCAATAGGTGGAGTCTCTGATGAAGATAAATGTGAGCCATGTGACTGCGACATAGCTGCATGGATCGCAAGTGGCTATGACACTGACTGCTGTGACTCGATTGGCTGTGACACTGATGGCTGTGATCCATGTGGCTGTCACATAGATCGATGCGATCCATGTGATGCTGCTGGCTGTGGTCCACGTGGTAGTGAGGCAGGTGGACTGTATGTCGGGCGCATAGTCCTATGGCCCTGTGACGAAATACCCGAAGGTGGTCTGCATGAAGGTATAGGGCGTGACATGCTGTGGCAGCTCAGAATAGCCCTGGGGTAGAGGCATAGGCATAGGCATAGGCACAACAGAAGAGGGTGGAAAAGATTGATGAGTAGTATCTTCTACCCTCCTCTTTGGTTTCCTAGCCTTTTCTCGACCCCGAGAACTACTACCTTCATTGTTACCTCGACCCTTGCCTGTCATCTGCATAATATAATACATATTTAGATTGAAACATATAAAGAAACTATCTATAAACGAGAGTTATTGAAGAAACCATCTTTTTAAAGCTCATCGACGAATTCTTCCTCGTCACAGAATTCTTCTTCCTCACTAGTTTGAGATTCATCAGTTGATTCTTCTTCCTCGTTTTCTATAATTGTTACTTCATTTATATCAACTTCTTCCAATATGTGTTCAGGATGTTCCAAATCATTTTCTAAAAGTTGGTCCACTATTTGGTGAACACTAGAGATATCGTTTTGATATGCAACATCCAACACATTCTCGACTTCGACCCTACCTACAGGCTTAGTTTTGATTACAACCCACCAATCGGACTTATTTCGCCGAAATGGATAAGGAGCATAATACACTTGCTTAACATTATGTACAATTATGAAAGGATCATAGCGATCATACTCCCTCGTATGATTAACCTCAATTATGTTGTATTGATTGTGTACTCTCGTACCCTCTTGTTGGATTTGGGTCAAACCACTTGCATCTAAAGAATATCAATTTCTTTTTTGGCCAACCTGTATATTCTAGTTTTATTATTTCTTTGAGCACACCATAATAATCAATATCTCCAACTTGGTTGCCATCACCACCTTGAACCTACACCCCACTGTTGTTGCTTTTTCTATTTTTTATTTTTAGAGCGATCCTCTGTATGAAACTTATAACCATTCACAACGTACTTGGAATATGTTGTGACCTCAACCCCAGCTCCCCAAGATATATCTTTAAAAAATTGATTTACACCATTATTTGGATCATTTACCTACATATTGTTAACAAAATTCATAAGTTAGCATAACTTCCAAACATTGTTTACCTATATAGTTTTAGAATAATTTAAGGATAAACTTACAAATTGTTTGAACCACGTATCAAATGCCGTATATACAGCATCATGGCCAAATTGATGCACGAAGTGACTGTGACACATCAAATATTTTTAGTAGTTGCATTGAGATGTAATCACAGTAAATTTTATATTTTGATAACTATTAAATCAATACTTACTTGACAAATGGTACTACTTCGGGACAATTTAGCAACATATGAAGTGTAGCTGACTTGAACTCCATATCACTCAAACTTCTCTTTCTACCATCCTTAGAACATCGGCCTAGTTGATTGAATATGGACATAGGCGGATATAATGGATCATTCCTAAGGTCGACCGTGTGCCTGTTGGGCCTATTCCTAGCACATGGCACATTATTCTTAAAATAATAAGAACAAAAATGAGCAATTTGCTTTGCAAGATAAGCTTCACATATAGATCCTTCAATTCTATTCCTCTACTTAACAAATTATTTGCATTTGCCAATTGTCCTACATAATTTCAGGTTAGCCAAGAACATTCAAATAAAACAGAAAATTATATATGGACTATACTATTACCTCTCAAAGGGATACATCCATCTGCATTGAACATGACCTCCAAGTCGTGCCTCGTGTACAAGGTGGATTGGAAGGTGTTCCATCACATCAAAAAACCCACATGGAAATATCTTTTCCATCTTAGAAGAAGTTACACGAATGTTCTGATCCATCTGACTTAGGTTTTCTTCCCTTAATGTGGAAGAACACAAGTCTTTAAAAAACAAACTAATCTCTGTGATGGGTTTCCAGATTCTTTCAGGCAAACCACAAAATGCAATAGGCACTAAGGTCTCCATGAAAACATGACAGTCATGACTTTTCAAATGGCTCAACTTCCCTACCTCCATATCAACTTTTTTCCCAAAATTTGACGCATAATCCTCATGCATCTTCAATTTCGTTACCCAATCACAAATCTGTCGTCTTTCCTCCAAAGTGAATGTGTAACTTGCTTTGGTCTTGAATAACTTACCATTGTTTGCTGTCTGCAAGTGTAATTCAGGCCGCCTGCAATATTCTTATAAGTCCATTCTAGCCTTCGGGTTATCCTTTGTCTTACCTTTAACATCCATCACTGTGTTGAACAAATTGTCAAAATAATTCTTCTCAATATGCATGAAATCAAGGGTGTTACGGAGAAGATTATCCTTCCAATAAGGCAACTCCCAAAATATACTCTGTTTGGTCCAATTATGAGTAACACTGTATTCGGAGAATCTATAAGGTGGAACTTCAGTAACTTTATTGAAGTTCTGGACCCTCTCCCAAATTTCATCACCTGAAAGTATCGGAGGAGGATAATAATATTCCATTTTATTCTTTTTGAAAGCATTTTTCATCCTTCTAAACTCATGACCCTCAGGCAATAATTGACGATGACAATCAAACCATGATTGCTTTCGGCCATATTTCAAAGTGAACGCTTTACTATTTTCCATGCAGTAAGGACAAGCTAGCTTCCCAGTAGTCATCCACCCAGACAACATTCCATACCCAAGAAAATCATTAATTGTCCACATTAAATTAGCACGCAAATTGAAATTCTGATTGGTTGATATGTCATATGTTTCAACACCATCATACCACAATTGTTTTAGCTCATCAATCAAAGGTTGCAAATATACATCTATCAAACTTTTTGGATTACGTGGACCAGGGATAATACAATTTAAGAATATATATGGACTAGTCATGCACAACTCGCGTGATAGATTATAAGGTGTAAGAAAGACAGGCCAACATGAATACAGTATCGCAGATACAGAAAAAGGCGTGAAGCCATCCGCACACAGACCTAACCGAATGTTCCTTGGTTCACTAGCAAAATCTGGATATGTCCTATTAAAGTGCTTCCAAGCTTCTCCATCTGAAGGATGACACATAACACCAGGTGGTCTTCTATTTTTAAAGTGCCATCTCATATGAGGAGCAGAACTCATCGATGTATATAACCTCTTTAGCCTAGGTATAAGAGATAAATAATGCATTGCCTTGATAGCGACCATCTTCCCGCTAGAAAGCCTCTTGAAACGAGGCTTTCCGCAAAATTTACAACTGCTTAAATTTGCATCATCTTTATAATATAACATGCAACCAACTTCACAACAATCAATTCTCATTGACGAAAGTCCTAACTTAGAAACTAAACTCTTTGCCTTTTAGAAATCACCAGGTAATTCTATTTCCTCGTCAACTAGTTCACGCATAAGGTCAATGAAAGAATCCATGGCTGCTTGAGAAATATTTTAATCAGATTTCATACTTAGTAATCTAACTGCAACAAACAACTCAGAGTGCGAACGTCCTTCATGTAGTGGACGACTAGCTTCCTCTAACTGTTCATAAAAATGTTTTGCTTCATCATTAGGAGTTTGTTCAACATTTTCGTTGGGCTCACCCTCAAAGTGCATTCCAAAAGCATTCGCAACCATATCATGAATTCTAGAATCACGATTTCTATTCTCCCCCGACCTACTACTTTCACCAACAACCATGTTATGAAATATCCCATGGCTACCATCCATCTCTCCATGATTAGTCCACACAAAGTAATTCGCTATAAACCCTTTACTATAAAGATGAACCTTAACTTTTTCCGGTTTTCCAAACTTCATACAGTAGCACTTAACACAAGGGCACCTAATTACTCTTTCATTTATGTATGGAGGAAGTGACATTGCATGTCTAATAAAGTCATCAACCCCTTCTACAAAATCCTCCCGCAATCTCCGCCGATTAGGATAATTCCTATTGTACATCCAAGAACGATGTTCCATCTATATAAATAAAGCAAGAACAAATTAAATTATTTAATTCATAGCCTAATCTTTTTTTAGTTAACTAAAACTCCAATTCATATCCTATTATTGTTGCTTCATAAATTAAAATTTAACCCCATATATAAATTAGTCTACCTAAATAGTTAATTTATTTGAACCCTAAAAGTATTAATAAGAACCTTAAAAATTACAAATAATATATAACATGGAGAAATTGAACCCTAACATGGAGAAATTGAACCCTAACATGGAACTAACTTTGAATAAACGTAGTTGAAAAAATAATCTATAACTTTGAACCCTAAGATGGAGGAATTGAACCCTAAATCACTGTTTTTCGGAAAAAATAAAGAAAGGAGAGAGAAACTAACCTTGGGAGTGGAGGTCGCCGGAGTTTGTGCTGCTGCCGTCAGGGGTCGCCAGTGGCGGGGGGCGTTGCTGCTGCTGGGAGTCGGGGNACCTGAAACCCGTTTTGGCTACTGTTAAAAAAAATAGCGACCAACTTTGGCCGCTATTTTGGTAGCCAATTAATTTTTGACTTTTTGATCAAAATAGCGACCAAAGTTGGTCGCCAATTTTTGACCGTTTGACCAAAATGGCGACCAACTTTGGTTGCTATTTTTAAAACAAAAATAAATTAATTTTAGGATTTATTAAAATAATTTTGGTTCAATTTAAAATTATGTACATATGTAGTATAAATTTAGGATTTTAATTCATTTTAAGCTATATATATATATATATATTAAGCTATATTCGATATATTATTACCTAATACACTTATACTTAGTGCATAGTATAACGTAAGTATATATATTATATATAAGTTATATTCGATACAGTATTACCTAATACACTTATACTTAGTGCATAGTATAGTGTAAGTATATATATATTATATATATGTAAGCTATATTCGATACAATATTACCTAATAAACTTATACTTAGTGCATAGTATAGCGTAAGTATATATATATAAGCTATATTCGATACAGTATTACCTAATACACTTATAGTTAGTGCATATTATAGCGTAAGTATATATATTATATATATATAAGCTATATTCGATACAGTATTACCTAATACACTTATACTTAGTGCATAATATAGCGTAAGTATATATATTATATATATATAAGGTATATTCGATACAATATTACCTAATATACTTATACTTAGTGCATAGTATAGCGTAAGTATATATATTATATATATATAAGCTATATTCGATACAGTATTACCTAATACACTTATATTAGTGCATAGTATAGCGTAAGTATATATATATATATATATATATATATATATATATATATAACACTTATACTTAGTGCATAGTTGTCACGACCCAAACCCCGCTCCGGTCGTGATGGCGCCTCTCGTGAAGACAAGGCCAGCCTGCCCACTTACACAGCATTTTCAACAATATATAAACATGAATTAAACAGTTTCGAAATAATTAGACAACATGATTTCGCGGAATATAATCCAATTCAGCCCAAACCAGGGTGTCACAAGTCACGAGCATCTAAAGAATCTAAACACTATTACAAGACCAGTAATATAAATAATGGAATTTAAAATCAACGGAAGAAATCTGGTGCCGGAACGCTGGTGGTCACCTTGCTCAGCTATGATAACAAAGTCTCCAATCAGCATCAGAACCCACTACTGGGTGAACAAATACCTGC
>MU678805.1:0-20341 GCA_026770625.1 Nicotiana glauca
ATACCCAATCGAAAACAATCGAAATATAACAAAAATCTCGAAACTAGCAAAACCCGAGCCCCGGGCCCGCTTCTCCAAAAATTACAAAATTCATATTTCCAGAATCCTCGTTTTGCCACGAGTCCGTACATACCAAGAACTCCCAAATCGGACCACAAATGTCCCTTCAAATCCTATATTTAGTGTTTTTGCTCCAAACCCTAATTTCTTAGAATTTTGCTACATTTTCATGAATTCCATGGATGATTCTTCAATAAAAACACGTATTTAACTCATAAGACTTACCTCCAATGATTTCCAGTCGAAGCCCCTTGAAAACCCTCGACAAATGCTCCCAAGCTCGCTAAAAAATGGTGGAATTATGTTTGGTTCACGGATGAAATGTCCTTAAAACATTATGTCTGCCCAGTTCATTTCTTCATCGCGTTCGCGACCTTAGTCACGCGAACGCGAAGGCAACAGATTTTAAAATCCGGAAATGCTCTACGCGAACGCGACCACCCAAACGCGAACACGATGCCCAACGGCCCTGACTCCACGCGAACGCGTCCTTCTCATCGCGAACGCGATGCTTTACCTGATCTGGGCTCCCAAGACCTCTTACGCAAACGCGCCAGCCAGATCGCGAATGCGATGGCCATTTCCCCTAGCCTACGCGAACGCGTCTCTTCTCCCGCGATCGCGATCCTTCCAGACCTAACACTTCGCGAACACGGCCTCTCCTTCGCGAACGCGAAGGCAAAATCCTAGGCTCCCTCAAATGCCCTACGCGTTCTCTCATCACGCGAACGCGATGCACAAATGTCTGCAACACCAACAGCAGAAAAATCTGATCTCTTTACAAACCAAAAAGGGTCCGTTTGAACATCCGAAATTACCCCGAGGCCCCCGGGACCCCAACCAAAAACACCAACCTACTCCAAAATATCATACGAACTTGTTCCAATCATAAAAATACGTCCACTAACACAGAAATCATCAAATCACGATGGATTCAAGCCTAAGTTCAACTAAAACTTCCGAATCTCACATTCGATCAAAAACCCAACCAAACGATGTCCGAATGACCTGAAAATTTGCAGACATATCCAAAATCTCCTGACGAAGCTATTGCAACTCTCGGAATTTCATTCCGGCCCTCGGATCAAAATCTCACCTATCAACCGGAATTCGCCAAAATTCCAACTTCGCCAATATAGGCTAACTTCTTCACCGGACCTCCAAAATTATTTCCGATTGCACTCCTAAGCCTTAAATCATCTTCCGGAGCTAACCGAACCATCGGAATTCAATTCCGAGCCCTCTAACTCATAAGTCAACATCCGGTTGACTTTTCCAACTTAAGTCTTCTTAAAAGAGACTAAGTGTCTCATTTCCAACCAAACTCTATCCGAATTACTTCAAATTCACCAAACACATGTAATGAAATATATAGAGGCATAAAACGGGGAAAACGGAGAAGACGGGGCGGAAATACCTGAGACGACGGGTTGGATCGTTACAGATACTTTACGAGGCCTCTTAATGCTAAAAACATAATTGATAGTACTACTACTTTTCTTGTTTAAGTTGAGTTGAAGTTGGAAAATAGTATATGATATAACGAGTGTACTGGGCTAGAGGAGAGAACCAATAAAAGAATGCCTTAATGTGTCGTTACTATTTTGAACTTCTATTTGGTTGAGCTTAATGCGCACATTTTTTTAGTTAAATATCTAGGAATCCATGTTCTTTAATGCATTATTTTTAGCTACATGTCCTAGTTGGGTTTACTTCAGTTTTAAAAATACCTCAGGTCACCATAACCTTTTGTACTAAGTTTGCCGGCCATTTCTCTTTCTATAACATCAAGGCTACTAAAAATTTAATTCTATTAGATTTAAAGTAATAAACGAGTTTTGGAGTTAGTTTTTTAAATACTAGGCATCATTATTAAAAATAATTTTCCCTAATGAATTAATTTAAGCGATAGGCAAATTTTAGGAACAAATGTAGCTTTATATTAGTTTCGTCATTTTAATTAATAACTACAATAATAAGAATAAGGTTATAAGTAGGTTCAATATTAACTAAGTTTTATACATCGTTTTACTACTATTAAGCTAAGTATTTTCTTTTACGATAAAGATTAACAATTATTTTTTTTTCATAATCTAACCCCTATAGTAATTTCTCTTAACTAAGATGAATAATTTTTGTAAGGACACGTCTTGTTTCAATTCTTTCAAGTAATTAAAAGTTTTATTTAAATAACTTCGAGTAGGCTCTACTTTTGGGTACGACGCACGAACTAAGGTCGGGGATACTCGTCTTGGTTAGTGTAAGCTAGGGCCTGGCCTAACTTTCACGTACATAGTTTCTTTCGCCAATTAACAAATTAGATTTTTTTTTTACAATTAAATAACTTTATAACTTAGTCTTTTTAATAATTAATTTAAACGTTAGACAATTAGTACGCGCACTTTAGCCCCTTTTTATTCACGGACTCGCTTGCGTAACGTAATATTTAACCTTTATTAAATTAGTTCAATGCCTTACACCTTCTCCCGGTCAACAGAATTCCTTACCTGGACTTTGTTAAAGAATCAAATTTTACTTTGAATAAGGGATTCAAATATAAGGTGACTTGGAACACCCAAAAATCAATTCCAAGTGGCGACTCTGAACAATAAAATAATTCCTATTTCAAAATTATCACTTTAATTGAAAAAACTCTTTTAACCCCACAATCCATAACACATATATATCGTTTTGGGGGGGTGGGGGGGTAGAAAAGGAGTGTGACACCACAAACTAGATTGAGTTGGTACACATAACTCGCTCTCAGGAACGTTTTGAAAATTTTGCCACGGGTGGTTTCCTTCACAATATGTATGGAGATCAATTGTAGAATTATCTACAGCTAAATTCCCATAATTTCAAGATGTCACATTTCTCAACTCAACAATTATATAAAAAAACAAAAAAAAAGTCCAAACTTGAACCCTAGCAATATATACAGCTACAACTACACCGTTAGTTCCCCGGCGCCAAAATTCGATCACGCCCAACTCTAGTTTAAAAAAGGATAAGCGGTCGCTGCAAATATAATCCGGTCTAAAAGTCCGGAGTTGAATCCCACAGAGAACAAAGGCTTAGCTGTATTTGTTTAATATCACTAAGAAGAAGATTGGACAATTTTCTAAATTATAAAGAATGAGATTTATATTTCTAACTAATTAACTAGAAAATACTACAAAACGGTAAAATTATCAACTAACGAGACAAAGGGTTGGAGACTAAATTAAGGAGGTCAAGAGTTATGATTTCCCCAATTGTCGGAATCCTTCTAGCTATGTTCCCTACAATTTTGCCAATGTATTCTCTACTGATCGTGAGCACTTTAGATGCCGTAATTCTCTCTCGAGCAACTACAATAATTTACTAGACATATTCTTTCGAACTACACTAGTTGGCTTTATCTAACCGCTCGTTATGACCATGTCAAGCCTTTGTTATTTCTAAACCTACCTTTAAACCCGCTGTATTGATTTCTCACATACGTTAGGAGTGACGTTGTTCAAAAAATATCTAAATATGTATCCTTTCTCAAGCAACACATAATAAATAGGCACAGTCAATCAATGGCCATTTAATTAACAACATTAAACACGTAGTTGAACAAGTAGAGAAATCCAACGGCTCAATTATATAAAAACATAACAAGAATTTATCCTACAAAAGGTTCTATCAAAACCCTAGATAAAAAATTAGTTATTCATAATAGTATGTAAAATCTACAATACTAAAATTCATAACCAACAACGAAAAATAGGAAGAGGAAGGATAAACTCGTTGAAGAATTCCCCGCCTTGCTCCTATTGTGTCTCTGCCTCCTTAGGTCGAATCTGCATCAAAAATATATCCAACCTGCCTTAAAATACCGTTTTTCCATGTATATATACCAAGCAGGGTCTAGCTCAAATAATTATACCTTTTCTTATGCGAAAAAGATAATTTTTTAGGTCTGGACGCCGTGGTCGCGGTCCGAGCGCGGTATTTACCCATTTTACTACCTCAGTCCGCATCTAGGTCCGCATTTGCGATTTTGATTGCGTTTTTCACCCTATTCTGTTTAGAATTTGGGAAAATATAATATATGAAAGTTGTAGACCTTGGAGTTAGCTTTCTAACCATATATTGTGGAGCACAAATGGAGTTCAGAACTAAAAGCTATATATATTTTACTAGATGGTGCGCAATATGCCTACTCGATTCTTCGTTTTATTGCTCTATCGTCCATTGATCCCCGGATACGAGCCCGGCTTAATTTCTTGGGCTTTTACTCACACTTCAAAGCTCCAAATCACTTGAATTCATTTCATAACATCTACATAGCTCGAAATCACCCCTACAAGGCATAAAACACATAATTAGTGCAAGACACTAGCGATTAAAGCTCAAACTCAATTAAAGTGCAGTAAATTTGAGTGTAATAAGCGACTAAAATACGTAATTATAGCCTATCATCAAATATGCATAAATTATACACTGATTATATAATATTATAAATATATTATACATGTATTATATATATATATATCCACTGACTATTTTAATTAAATAGTTGGTTTGGCAGCTATTTTAGATATTCTAATTTCTATGATGTCATCTTCCAGTTGGGGACTATTAAGTAGTATATAATTTGTTGGGCATGCAAACAATATCCCACATTGATAGTTAAAAAGATTGAGAGTCTATATATAAGGTGTAGGGATCTCTTAATGGTGTGAGATCTTTTGGGAAAATCGTGCGGGCTTGGTCCAAAGCGGACAATATCAAACCATATTAAGAGTGTATTTGAGCCATTTTTAACCCAACATAATTGTTACACCAAACTGCTGAAATGTATTTTTAGCATTGTTTTAAAAGGTAAAACTGGAATTTACTTTGCAACTTACCTTGATATAAAGCAAGCACTATATGAGTACAGAGAGGACCATGGGAGCAAAACGTGTGGTCTTCGTGTCATATACTTACATTTATGTCAAATGGACGAGTTGGGCTAAGACTTGGAAAGATTAAAACAATCGAATCAATAAACGAGTTGTGTTATTGACATGTGTCTACCTCGAAACATGTGAGATACAATTAAAGATAATTCGTGATTTTAAAGATATTTGATATATTCTAATACTGGTGATTATACAAGTAATATTAAGCTTAAGTAAGAAGAAATGATGAACAAAATCAGAGTTGTTGGAGCAATAGGGGCCCCGAGCTTGGTTCTCCCAGGGACCTCGAGGTCAGCTAAGAATAATAAAGTATGAACAATAAAGTAAAGACAATAAAACTGAAGAACAATTGTTGAGCACGTTAAACAAGGAAAGAAGAATAGAATATTCTATTGCAGTCAATAATATGAGATGATCCTTACAAAATGATTGGGGTCCCCTTTATATAGGAGGAGAAAACCCCAATATAGTACATTCCGAATTGCGGTATAAAATTCTATTGGTACATGTGTAGAATAACCTAGTACGGACCTATACCATTTCGTACAAATCTTATCCTTTAATTTATGTCCTAGTCCACGTGTTCTTGGAAAATTTCTGCCATTTCTTGATTAACTTCGAGATTGTGCTGCCCTCGATGTAGCTCGTGCCAAGCCTTCGATCAGTTTCCTCGAGGTATGTTCCCTCAGCCGGGTCTGACTTCCATTTCGAGTTGCCCGGACTCGGACTCATAGACCAATTTAAGACCTCAAAATCGGGCTCCCTGATTTTGACTGTATACATATAGTCCCTGCTTTTCTTAGAATGAAATGATATAAAATGATTTGAACCTCGGCCTTACCGAGCCACTTGTAATGATGTCATGCCTGAGACGTAGGCTTTTGAAGTGACCGAAAATGTCATGTCAGTGTACTTCCCCAAAATGTCCAACGCGTTTCAGCCTTTGTCGGCCACTTGTGCCGCCGGTTCTATCGTCAGCTTCCTATAAATAAGAAGTCACTCAATTGAACACAAACTACACTTATTCCTTCTTCATCTACTTTCAATCCTTTCCCTTCTTTATCTCTTCCTCTAATCACCTATTCCTATGGTTCAAATCTTTGACCATAAGGTCACATGTTAGCCACTTTACTAGTTACGCTAAGGCTTCCTTTTCTAAAGTTGTAGCTCGAGACAACAAGAGAAGGGCACCAAATCATTCCCGCATCAGAAGATATACGAACTTTACATTGCTGCTCATCTCTCTTAACTTTAATCTGGTGTGACGCTTCATTCCTTTTGCTTTCCATGGAATGAGGTGGCACTATCACCTACTAACTTTTGCATCCCACACCGGAACAGAGTTCCGAGGATGAACACTCTTGGATTGTTGCTCGTGCGTCTTGCAACCCCTTTTTGGTTTTTTCCCTTTGCTTGTTCTTTCTTAATGTATTATGGCCCCAAACTTCAATGGAATGCTCAATCTCGATGGCTGGAGATATAATTACATTTATCGAGGGCCTTTTGCCAAATGTTTTCAAAGATAAAAAACGGTGCCTCTAAGAAGAGGATTTCCGGGGGCGACGCTCTTGAGGGCACAACCTTAAAAGCGAACTAGGATCTTTAGCTTTTGTTTTTTGCTTCTTTGTTCCTGTGTAAACATCCTTCATGGGTGTCGTAGCTATAATTTATAAATATTTCTTGGAAGAAAAAAAGGATCCTTTTGTATACCTTCTGGTCCGTGCTAAATTTTACTCTATCTTTATTTGTAAAAGACTTTGATGAGATGGTTTCAATAGCTAGCCCAAAATACCGAGCTCAAAACATGATAAACCCTTAGTTTTTTTTAATATAGTACCCCCTTGAGGTTCTTGTTAATTTTCGAGTTGAGCTTAAATGCGAACCCCGAACATCATGATCCCTGAGCTCGAGTTGGGTGAGAGCAATATATCGAAATGAAGTTAATCCTTAGATCTTTTCATAGTCCCCGAGTGAGAATTTGCTCAAAATTGGATAGCCCTTGGGCTTTGCAGTCGGGAAGGCATGTGCTCGAACTTGTAATAAGGATAGTCCTTAGGCCTTATAGATAGTCCCCGTGTGAGAATTTTCTCGAACTCGAATAGCTCTTGGGCTTAGTAGTTAAGTGAGTATTTGTTCGAACTCGAAATAAAGTTATCCCTTAGGCTTCATCGATAGTCCCCGAGTGAGAATTTTCTCGAACTCGGGTAGCCCTTGGGCTTAGTAATCGAGTGACTGTTTGCTCGAACTCGAAATAAAGTTAGCCCTTAGACTTTATAGATAGTCTCCGAGTGAAAATTTGCTCGAACTCGGGTAGCCCTTGGGCTTAGTAGTCGAGTGAGTGTTTGTTCGAACTCAAAATAAAGTTAGCCCTTAGGCTCCATAGATAGTGCCCAAGTGAGAATTTTCTCGATTTCGGGTAGCTCTTGGGCTTAGTAGTCGAGTGAGTGTTTTATCGAACTCGAAATAAAGTTAGTCCTTGGCTTTATAGATAGTCCCCGAGTGAGAATTTGCTCGAACTCGGGTAGCCCTTGGGTTTAGTAGTCGAGTGAGTATTTGCTCGAACTCGACTTGTAGGCTGCCCTTTGTGATTTTTGATAAATTAATTCTCGATGCGTTAGTCCTGATGCTAATATCATGACATAAACGGTTGAAGTGACTGAAAAGTTACTTTTTGTATGATTCCCAAAATCATTAAATGGGGGCGGCTGACAGTCGGCCTTTTGGCTTCCCTAGCACGTTTAAGTGATCTCTATAAATAGGCTAATTCCACAACCTTACAAACTTTCATTCTCATATTGTTCACAAAGTCTCATTAGCCTTTTTTCATGTTACATCTCGTACTTTTCTAAGAGAATTTGACACTATTTTTAGTGACCACTACTGTTAATATGAGACAGAGAGAGTATAGTAACTTGAATTAAAGGCCTCTTATTGATTGAGACTTTCAAAAATAGATCCTACGTTGTTCATATCCCGATATTAGCAAAATAATCAAAATAGAAATTTATTACCTCCATGCCAGCTCTAAATTTACTATATGCATGATTGCATCAAATCCTTGATAAGTAATAGTGTAAATTGAACCAAGAAGTAGTTATAAAATACATAAAATTCAGTAAATATTGTAATAAAGTTGGTAAAACAACCTTGATACCATAGATACGTTTTGATATGGTATTTATATTGAGTGAAATATTTTTGTAAAAAGTTTAAAAAATATAATTTTATATAGTTATTAATATTATTAATTTCGAATATATTTTAAATTATACACATAATATGAGGAAGTTTATGAGATTTTCTTTATTGTAAAGATAGAAATTATTGTTTCACAAGAAAAGAAGGTTATCTTTTTACTATTTTAAGAATTAAGCGCACGAAAAGTTTTACTCTTTATATGAGATTAGGAAAATTAAAAGTTGACAAAATATATGTATTTTTACATGGATGTTTAATGAAATAATAGTGTAGTATTGATTTATATGATACCACTTGACCATGATAGTAGAGTATATATAAAGTATATTAAAAAAAATTAGTAGTATTTTAAGTAATTTGGAATATTTTTTAATTATATAGATAATTAATTAATTAACGAATAACGGGACATTACCTAAATACCGTGAATAAAGATCAAACTTACCCACCCATCCCCACGTGGTAACCCCTCACCTTCGAATTGATGACTCATTAGTCAATAAATAGGTGTCTTTCTAAGAAACTTTTAAAGGAAACTAGGACATGATTTATGAACCGTAGTTCACCAAGCATAATACTGGAATGAACGGTCACCACCCTAAATAGTCATGTAAATTAATACTAGTAGCAGTAACTCAAATGGCTACGAGAAAGATATATACTACTCCTAGTTAAAGTATTGGAAGAAAAAAACGTATATATATATGTTGGAAACCAGAGAGTATTTTCATCTCCTTTCTTAAAAAGCTCTTCTTCAAGATCTCAGCTTCAATCAGTGTTATTATGATTGCACTATCTGTATGGGGTCAAATTCTGCTCACTACGGTAGCAACGACTCACGACTAAGCAATAGTCGAAGCGAGGGTACGATCTAAGAATGTCGGAGTGAAAACGTGCCCTCGGGTCTCTTCGTCTCCTCGAAAGAACGTGACCTATCTCTGTATTATTTTATTATTTCGAGGGGGTTCTCCTGTTATAAAAAGGAGGATACCAATGTTGTAAAGGGGGATCAGATCTTTTTCTAATACAAGCTTTCTCTCTCTATCTCTCTATCTCTTCCTATCTTGAATATTCAATCTATCAAAAGCAATAAGATATATATTTCACATTTCTAGGTCTCATTATCTTCGATTACGATTTACCCTTGATTTATTTTGATTGTATTCACTTACAAAGTATTTGTTATCTTTCGAGTCAAGCAATTTGGCGCCTCTTTGGGGATTTCGGCAATCGAAATCATAGTTTGCACCTAGAATATAAAAAACAAACCACCATCCTTCACACCCCACTGAAATCGAAAAATGGTAGAAAATGACGCAAGAATGAAAGCAATAGCAGGCGTCACAACCAACCTCATAGGCCCCCTCAACGAGGCCGGTAGAGAAAATATCTTGAGCACAACACCTGGTAGCACACGGGAGGAGAACTCTCACCCTCTCCATCTGAAGATATGACGATCTTGCACGAAAAGGGAGCTTCCAGGTCTGTAGTCAAAGAAACACCACCTTCGGTGGTCAAGAAACTACTGGAAGAGTGGCTGATGAACACCCTAGGCAGCTTGCTCGAAAAATCGCCCCAAAGCAATATTAAGAACCCGTCGACGACAGACATCACTACCACCAGTGAACCAGATACTGTACGTACAAACAACAACCACACCAATGACCAGACCAGCGATGGCACACTTGCAGCCATCCTTAAAAAAATGGAGGAAATGGAGAATGAAAACAAGGCACTTCGCGATCAAATAAAAGAGCATCAGGAAAGAGTAGACAAAATTCCTGGTGCTCCCAAGTTACTACCGAAGGCCGACATGGGAAGATTCGTCGAACAACCATACAACGAAGAGGCTGCCCCTCACCTGATCCCAAAAACCTTCAAGATGCCACCTTACTTAAGGATATATGATGGGACGACAGACCCCGAAGACCACCTGATCCACTATATGACCATTGTGAAGAGTAACAATCTGTCAAAGGAACAAGTACCATCCGTACTGCTGAAAAAGATCGAAGAAACATTGATGTGGGGGGGGAGGAGGGGCGTTAACATGGTACTCGCAGTTGCCAGCTAGAACGATATCAACATTCGAAGTAATGGCGGATAAGTTCGCCACCGCCCACGTAGGAGCCAAGAAAGCAGAGGCCAGGGTCAACAATATCTTCGCCGTCAGACAAACCGCAGGTGAGGGACTCAGGGACTTCCTGGCCAGATTCAACAGAGTAAGGATGAGCCTACCAAACATATCGGAAGGCATGGCAGTCGCATCTTTCCAAAACGGACTGAGCAGAGATGGTTCGAGAGCAACCAAAAAACTACTGAGCCGACTCATGAAGTATCCTCCCACCATATGGGAGGAGATCCACAACGCCTACTGTGCCGAGGTACGAGCAGATGAGAATGACCTCAACGGACCAACTCAGTGGCTCACGACGATACAGTCATAAGCAAGGAGGGATCGACGCAGCGAGGGCTGACGGGAATAGCCCTCACGCTTCAACGAAGAAAGGCATCAGCCTTACATCAGATCCTCGCATCCACCACTACCAACACACACAGAAGCACTGCAGCGACATGTCACCCCACTCCGTAACGAAAGAGGTATGCCCCCTTTATTATCTGCCCATAACTTTTGCGTGTCTCCCTCAGAAATAGTGTACGCACTGCAGAAGCTGGGCACCAAGGTACAATGGTCGCAGAAAATGAAATCAGACCCTGCCACGAGGAAGTCAAACGTCCTGTGCGAGTTCCACCAAGAACGAGGGCACAAAACCGAAGATTGCATAGGTCTACGACATGAGGTAGTTAGAATGCTGAACCAAGGATACTTGAGGGAGCTGCTCAGCGATAAGGGAAAGATCAACTTCGCACGAGGGCGGGAACAACCTCAAGGGCCGCCAAAGCCACCTTCGCCAGCACGCACCATCAACATGATCGTCGGAGGAGGCGACAATTCAGCAATCAACCATGTAAAGTTCACCACCTCGCACAAACTGAAACGAACAATCGCCCACGAACGGTATGACGACTTTGAAAAGAGTATCACCTTCGATAAGTCTGATGCCAACGGTTTGTATTTTCCTTATTATGATGTTGTGGTCATAACTTTACATATTGCTGACACTGATGTTAAGAGAATCATGGTTGATGACGGAAGCAGCACCTGTATTATCCATCCAAGAGTCCTCACGGAAATAAGGCTAGAAGATAGGATAATACTGCGTTACATAACACTGACAGGTTTTAACAATGCAGTGGAACGAACCTCCGGGGAAGTATCATTGCTGATTCTAACAGGAGGAGTTACACTGGAAACCACTTTCCAAGTCATGAACCAAGAAACAGCCTACAACGCCATCATATGACGCCCATGGATACACGCCATGCGAGCAGTCCCCTCAAGATTCTACCAAGTGATCAAGTTCCCCACCCCTTGGGGAGTATTTAGCATTCGGGGCGAGCCGCGCACCGCGCAAGAATGCTACCGGATCACTCAAGACTGCTCACACACCAAACAGTTGAAAGGACCAAGTGCGGAAGCATAGCAATCAGCTGTGTCGGGGACTAAGGTTGATCCGACAATGAAAGCCATCAAAGATCCGGACATCGTAGAAGCCTGCAAAGCAACACTCGAGGATCTTGACCCAGTACAACTGGACAGCACCGACCCAACAAAGAAAGCTTACATCAGACATAGCCTCTGCGACCCAAGTAAGTACCATGAATTTCTAACTAACCACGCGGATCTATTTGCTTTTTCTCATTCAGATATGCCGGGGATACCAAGATACATTGCCACCCATAACCTAAACGTCGACCCACTATATCCAACTGTACGACACTTTAGAAGAAAGTTCAATGCCGCAATCAACGAGGCCGTCAGTGAAGAGGTAGATAAGCTATTGGCCAACGGGTCCATAAGGGAATCAAAATATCCCCAATGGGTCGCCAATGTCGTCATGGTCAAAAAGAAAAACGTGAAATGGAGGATGTGCGTAGATTTTACCGACCTTAACAAGGAATGCACAAAGGTCTCATTCCCATTACCTCAAATCGACCAGTTGATCGACGCCACAACAGGACATGGGCTGTTAAGCTTCTTAGATGCTTACTCCGGCTACAACCAAATCATGATGGCCGAGGAGGACCAAGAAAAGACAACTTTCATCACCCACCAGGGGACATATTGCTACAAGGTGATGCCCTTCGGACTCAAAAACGCATGGGCGACGTATCAGAGACTGGTTACCAGAATGTTCAAGGAACAGCTTGGAAAAACCATGGAGGTCTACATCGACGATATGCTGGTGAAGTCGGCAAACAAAGAAGACCACCTCAACCATCTGAAAGAAGCCTTTGAGATATTACGACACTATGGGATGAAATTAAACCCAGAAAAGTGCACCTTCGGCGTAGCATCAGGGAAATTCTTGGGTTTCCTCATATCATAACGAGGTATCGAAGTCAACCCAGACCAGATCAAGGCAATATACGCAATATCTGAGTCCTTGAATAGCAAAAACCAGGTACAAAAGCTAACAGGGCGAATAGCCGCCCTATCTAGGTTCATCTCGCGATCCTCCGACAGGTGTCATAAATTTTTTAACGTATTGAGAAAAGATCATGGACTACAATGGAACGAGGAATGCGCCGAGGCCTTGAAAAAGTTAAAAGAATACCTGTCTTCGCCACCATTGCTAGTTAAAGTGAACCCTGGTGAACCCTTGCTCATATACGTGGCAGTATCCGAAGTCGCTGTCAGCGCAGTCCTGGTCCATGAAAACAAAGGTACGCAGTCTCGTATATACTATATCAGCAAAAACCTAGTGGACGCCGAAATACGGTATCCACACCTCGAGAAGTTGGCCCTAGCACTGGTCGTAGCTTCACAAAAGCTTAGACCCTACTTTCAGCGTCACCCCATAAAAGGTTATAACGACCTTCCCCATGAGAAGCATCCTACACAAGCCAGAGTTGTTGTGTAGGCTCGCCAGATGGGCCATAGAGCTCAGCTAGCACGACATATCCTATCACCCAAGAAACGCCATCAAGTCGCAGGTACTTGCAGATTTTGTCGCCAATTTCAGTACAGAGATTCTGCCGGAAGCGGAACTAGAGGCCATTCGTGCCACTCCTAGTACTGACCTTTGGACCCTCTACGCTGATGGCGTTGCCAACGGGATCGGGACTGGGACTCGTACTCGAGGTCCCCACGGGAGAAATAATTTGTCAGTCCATACGATGCCCCGAGATGACTAACAACGAGGCCGAGTACGAGGCTGTGATTACAGGTTTGAGGCTAGCCATCAAGTACGGAGCTCGACTCATCCTCCATTGCGATTCCCAACTCGTGGTGAACCAGGTCACCGGGACTTACCAGATCAAGGAACAGAGACTACAGTCAGAAATTAACAAGTTGATGCCTGAGTTTGACGAATGCCGCCTGGAACAAATCCCTAGGGCGCAGAACGTCGAAGCAGACGGCCTAGAAAAATTGGCCGCAACCACCAAAAACATCAACAAGGGAAATATAGTCACCCTCATCCATTCAGCCATAGATCACATTGAGGTACTCTCTTTAAACCTAACTTGGGACTGACACAACTAGTTTATCTCCTATCTGCAGGACGGGACACTCCCAATCAACAAAAAACAGCCAAAACGCTCAGCGTGCAAGTTGCCCGATACAGCTTAATAAATCACGATCTCTACAAAAGAGCGTTTGGAGGCACCCTCGCCAAGTGCTTGGGGCCGCACCAAACAAGACAAGTACTCGAAGAGGTACACGAGGGCCACTGTGGCGCACATACCGGCAGTCGCGCTCTCGTTCGTTGCATCATCCAAGCCGGGTACTACTGGACCATAATAAAAAAGGAGGCAACAAAGTATGTTCGTAGGTGCGAACAGTGCCAAAAGTACGCTCCCATGATACATCAACCGGGAGAGCCCCTATACTAAGTGACATCACCTTGGCCCTTCATCAAATGGGGAATAGACATAATCGGTCCCCTACCAGCAGGGCGAGGAAAGGTACGATTTATGTTAGTTTTGACTGACTATTTCTCCAAGTGGGTAGAAGTAGGTGCGTATGCCCAAATACGCGAATAGGAAGTCATCGCCTTCATATGGAAAAATATCATATGCCGCTTCGGCATTCCCAAAGAAATCAGCTGCGACAACGGCCCCCAATTCATCAGAAAAAAGATAACAGAGTTCTTTGACAAATGGCATATCAAACGGATACTCTCCACGCCATATCACTCTGCTGCCAACGGCCAAGCAGAATCCTCCAACAAAATAACATTGAACATACTGAAGAAGAAACTCGAAGAAGCCAAAGGGCTCTGGCCCGAATTACTACCAGAAGTACTGTGGGTATACCGGACAATGCCCAAATCTAGCACAAGAGAAACACCGTACTCGCTAGTCTACGGAACCGACGTGGTTATACTAGTCGAAATCGGAGAGCCAAGCCTGAGATATTTACATACCAGCGGAGCAGACAACGACATGGGTAGGCTTCAAGACCTCGACGAGGCCGAAGAACGAAGGGATATGGCCCACATAAGAATAACGGCTCAAAAGCAACAGGTCGAAAGGTATTACAACAAAAATGCCAAAATACGACCACTCAAAGTGGGCGACTACGTCCTCAAAGCCAAAACTTTGGCGTCAAAAGACCCGAGCGAAGGGAAACTGGGAACCAATTAGAGCGGGCCATATAAAATCACAGCAGATGCAGGCAAATGAGCATTCCATTTGGAAACAATGGAAGAAAAACAATCCAAAACAACTAGGACGTCGCCCACCTCAAGTACTTCCATTTTTGAAGGGTGTCTCCCGAGTCGTACTCTTTTTCCCTTACCCGAGTTTTGTCCCAATTGGGTTTTCTCGGAGAGGTTTTTAATGAGGCGGCGAAGGGGACACCCAGGGGCGTATGGAGACAGGTTTATCATATCGGCCATTCGACGCGTTATCCAGGCTGATATAATAAAGGGACTAGCCTAGTTGAGCCTCCATCATGTAAGCGGCTAAGGCCACCTTCTCCATTATATAAGCGGCAAAGGCCACCTTCTCCATTATGTAAGCGGCTAAGGCCACCTTCTCCATTATGTAAGCGGCTAAGGCCACCTTCTCCATTATGTAAGTGGCTAAGGCCACCGTCTCCATCATGTAAGCGGCTAAGGAGCCTCGCTATATTTACCATTGCCATCCGCTCGCTCTCCTCTTCGACCATCGCCACCGAGGCGGTAAGTCTCATTAAACCATGGGTCGGACTCGAGCCGGTTGACATCCTCCGAAGCGTAGCCCTCTCAGTCAGGAGATTCGGAGCTATACCCGCAAGCTACACGAGCAGCACGAGCCTCGCGCCACCGCTCCTAAACCTCCTCCTGAGAGGCACGTTCCGCAATAAGAAATTTTTTATATACGTCCAATTTGGACTCTGCATATATCCATATCTCGTGCGCATCTCGGGCCACGTCCCCGGGTCATGGCGGGGCAGTACACCTGAGGACGTCAATCTCAGCTGCCTTAGCTTTGAGTTTGGCTGTCAAAGCCGCCACCCTACGATGAAGATCGGCTACCTCCACCGCCACTCCACGGCTGAGCTCCAACTCCTCCTCCCTCAGTTTGAGGAGTAATTCCAGCTCGCTTTTACAAGCCACAGCCTTCACCAACTCCTTACCTGTTTTCTCCAGCTCCGCCGCCCTACGACTCAATTGTTCCTCCCTCTGTTCGAGGCCTTCCCGGAACACCTGGAATTTTGGATCTTGCCAGAAAAGATCCGCCGTTGCCTGATACTTGGAGTGATACCGTTTGTACTTCTTCACCATTTTATCAAAAACGGTCGCTTTCTTCTCCTCACTGCGCCTCTTCTCCACTTCGAAAACCAGGGTCTAAAAAAGAATATATACACATGCATGTGAGTTAGTACGCATAAAAATCAACTTCACGAGATACAGAAGAACAGAGAAGTTACCTATAACGCCATACCAGCGACCCTACGAGACATCTCCACATCACTGATACCACTCAACATCTCGCGCTCGGGGGCAGCACACAGTAGAGCCATCTCCAACACAGCCCGCTTGCTATGCTGTAACAAGTTGTAAGCCCCTGGAATCACGATGTGGAGGCCAGATCCGTCTACTGTCATCTCCACATGCGCAGGATTTTCCGTCATCTCATCCACATTCCCGTGGGCGGTCTCAGCAGTCGGTCCCCCAGCATCGCCACCAACTAGAGGTGATGAGCCACCCTCAGCAAAACGAGTCAAGCTGGTACCAATATTAGCGCTTATCTGGTTGGCCGGCCTCCCCGAATAGATGGCGTCCGCCATAAAGACGGGTCTAGTTATTTGGCGAGAAGCGTCACTCTCTTCATCCCCAGTCACCACTGCCTTACCCGTTACGAGCCTCCGTCTTTTTCTATTCTCAGGCTCCTCGCCCTCGGAAGGCTCGTCCGCGGGATGTGGAGACGATGTCGACGGTCTCGCCTCACTCGTAGCCACCTCTGCAGGAGCAGCCTCTTGTAAAGAGACTACGGTCACCCCTTTCCTGACAGATGCATAAAGTATCTCCTGCGTATTCTCATCAACATCTGATCGGAAGGAGGTGGATGCCGTCGTCTTCCTCTTAGGAGCACTTCGACCTGTCAATGCAAATAATTTAGCTGATTAAGTTTGTGGAAGCAACTAATTAAAGTCGAAGAAATACCTGAAGGGCTCTCGGGCCATAACGTTCAAGGAACTCAGCCCACGTACGGGTTTCTTTCGCGAGAAGTAGCAAACCAGATACCCACTGCTTAATATCGGTTATGAATCGGGGGCGTGAGCTATTGCTGTAAAATAACAGAAAAATCACAAGGATGGTATAACCGGAACCGCTAAAGTCATGTACGATAAATGAATCGACGGATAGGAATACTTACGTCTCGAATTCCACCTCTGAGGGAATCCGATAGGGTTAGATACCAGGCGCTCCGTCTTGATAAAGAAGTATCTATACCAATAGCCCCGGTTAGCCCGATCGTCGGTTTGTACGACCGACCCCTTCGAGCCACGATTCTTTAGATGCAGCATGGTACCCCTCAGGTAGCTGGCACTGAATATCTGCAATAGGTGGTGGATATAGACCTCCAACCCGGCCAACTCAGCGTATGTAGACATTACCCTACATACCTTTAGGGTATATGGAGTGAGTTGGGTGGGACACATGTTGTAAAACTGGCAGAATACTTCAGCCAATGGAAAAATGGGGAGTCCATAGCCGATCAAAAAGGGATATTCGTAAAATGCACAATACCCCGGTCCGTGGGTGTTCACGAAATTCGCTCCTGCTAAAACCATCTCCACGTGAGCGGGTATATCGTATGACACACGAAGAATATCTAAATCAGTTTGTGTTAACTCAGATTTCTCCCAAGGTTGTTCGGGAGAATCCCGTTGGAAGTCCCTCCTAATAAGGAGTTGCTTCGGGAGTACATTATCTACAATAAGAGGGGTGAGATCCCCCTTTTTCTCCCTTATTGCCACCGGATGGAGGCGGTATGTCAGATGATTTATTACTACTAACCCCCGAAGTGTTATCTCGTTTAGGTTTTGTCATGGTTTCTGATTGAGGAGCGATGTACCATACAACCACAAGTGTACTTTCAGGGAAGCGGTGGGTTCTCATAAAAAGGAAGCGTTTTCTTGAAATAGTCGAAAAACGTTTGCAGATGATCTAAAGCTAGATTAAGTTAAACCCTTTCCCTATTTATAGGGTTGGGTGGCATTGAAATCGAAGAGGTAAGGCCCAAACAGGCACGGGAAGCCAAGCATCAGAACACCTTTTGTACTTCCTCGGGAACACGTGTAATGATGACGCCTGCATATGGTGATGTCATTTTGGGAAGGGATTGCACGCCAATATATCAACAGATTCAAATGATCACCCATCCATGTCGTCGTCTCCAAACATGGTCAACATTTGCCCAGTACAAGGTTCATGGTTCTGTCCATTGGCGACACACTTCGTTACGTCACCAGCGAACGGAGGGACTAACTGTATGGGGTCAAATTCTGCCCACTACGGTAGCAATGACCCACGACTAAGAAATAGTAAAAGCGAGGGTACGACCTAAGAATGTCGGAGTGAAAACGTTCCCTCAGGTCTCGTCGTCTCCTCTAAAGCACGTGACCTATCTCTGTATTATTTTATTATTTCGAGGAGGTTCTCCTGTTATAAAAAGGAGGATCCCAATGTTGTAAAGGAGGATCGGATCTTTTTCTAATACAAGCTTTCTCTCTCTATCTCTTCCTATCTTGGATATTCAATCTATCAAAAGCAATAAGATATATCTTTCACATTTCTATGTCTCATTATCTTCGATTACGATTTACCCTTGATTTATTTTGATTGTATTCATTTGCAAAGTATTTGTTATCTTTCGAGTCAAACACAATCATTATCATATTGATTGCCAACCAAGCAATTCCCTGTTAGATCTCTAGTTAGGCTATCATCATTCCAGCTTTTATTCCTTGGCTCCAAGAGTTATTTTTTTTGCGAAAAGGTGCACATTTGTCCATGTACTATCCGAAACTCCTGAATTTTTCCCTTCGTGATGCTTTTGGCTAATTCATACCGTCGCCAACTACACCATAAATACTGTCGCACATAGTTGCCATATAAGATTGAGGCGTGGAAGAAAGATATAAGTAGAAAGTTGGCCTTAAAGGTATGTTAAGGCTATTTATTCTCTCTTTTGCCATGATCTATAATATAAATGAAACGAGCAAAATACGCAACTTTCATAAACGACTCTATTTCTAAAAATACTAGGGGTGTTTATATTCTTGATTCCCCATGTAAATTATAATTATGTCTTATGTTCATGGGTCATAGAAAAATACGTATTTGATAATGTTTATCTGAAAGTCATATTGATTTTTATGGCATTTAGAGAAAATCTTATTAGCGTATCTCTTATGCATTTCGTGCATTTATACATGTGCAATGACCCATGACCAGATGACATTATATACAGGTATATCTATATTATATTTATATGGGATATGGGAAAAAGGTTAAGGTGTTATATATGCATCACCACCTGATCAGCTGGTATACGTTGATGATTTGCCCACAGTGGCCGAGATGATATGATGGGATGCCCTCAGAGGCATGATGATGTTATGAACACACGTACCTATGCACGACATGACATTCATATGCATATGCATAATAGTATAAGTATTTCATGATTTACAGAGTCATCCAGACTTATAGGTTGAGTCATTTACTCTATATTTCTTCCATGTATTTAGTTAATGTTGACTATTGTTATGTTTCAGTTCTACCTTACATACTCAGTACATTATTCGTACTGAGGTCTTTTTGTTGGGGACGCTGCATTCATGCCTGCAGGTATAGATAATCAGTTTGACGAGTCCTCATAGTAGACAAGGTTGGCATTCAATGAACGATCGGTAAGACTCCACCTCATTCAGAGTGTAGCCGAGTCTATGAATCATCATGTCAGAGTTTTCATACAGACTTATGGGTAGGCTGGTGCCCTGTCCTGTTTGATGTTTAATACTCTTAGAGGCTTTGTAGACGGATGTTCATTTTGTACAGTATGTTAGAGGCCTTAACGGCCCATATGTGTCACACCTCCTTTTGGCGCTACCGCACCCTGCGAAGGATGTGGTAAAGGGAGTTTTTCCAATTAAAGGACAATCGAAATGGGATTCGTTTATTAAGAGATTCAGAGTCGCCACTTGGGAGATTATGGTGTCCCAAGTCACCGGTTGAATCCCGAATCGAGGAAAGGTTTGACTCTGTATTACAGTCCGCGAACCAGAAATCTAAGTAACTAATTTTATTAACCCTGGAGAAGGTGTTAGTCATTCCCGAGTTCCGTGGTTCTAGCACGGTCGCTCAACTGTCATATTTGGCTTATTTATCTGATTTATAACATGCTTTAACTTATGTGCAAATTTTAACCTTTAACCGCTTTTAATTATTTTTTTAAGGAAAATTGAACGTCGTTTAAAATATGTTTTTGGATCACGTCACATGAAATGCACCCGAATCCTCGACACATTTTATTCAACGTTTTGGGATTTGGATTTGGGTCGCATGAAATACACACCCGAATTTAGG
>MDKF010897874.1:0-21786 GCA_026770625.1 Nicotiana glauca
CAATTGTACCCACTCTCACACCTCTCGGTAGAGAGAGCGATTTTGCCCAATTGACTCTCTCGAGACCAATTAGGTTGGCCAATTAGACCAAGCAACTAGGGTTCAAGTAGGGTGATTACTCTCTCAAAATTTAACCCGTTAATTTGGGACTACTATTTCTCATGGGTCCATCCCAATTCCTTGTTGGGTCAATTTTGGAGTCATAGACTCTCTTGCTCAAGAAGAGTCAAAACCCACTAAGCTAGAATCAATATTTGGAAACACCAATCCTTAATTAAAACATAAAATTAACCCAAATACCAAACACCCAATATCAATCTATCATTAAGAAGCAACACCCATCAATTACCCACACTAGGGTTGAGCCACAACCCTAGCTAATGGGTTTAGCTAGACATAATAAAAGAAGAAATAGAAGGAATAGATGAAGAACTAAGCATATTAATTAATTGCTAAAGTTGAACTACAAGAATCTATGAAAGAATTAATGCTAAAATGCCCAAAATAAGCTAAAACACGGTTCTCACGAGCGCAGCTCTTGTTCAGAATATAAAACTTGACCTAAAAATGGTAAAATATTCTATTTATACCGGGCTGGAAAAACTGGACAAAAATACCCCCGCGGGGTCAGCGCGAACCGCCCAAAAAGGTAGCGCGGACGCGTTGGCTCTTGGACTCTTGAACTCTACTCTCTGAAGTTGGGATCGCGGACCGCGCAGAAATGTAGCGCGGCCGCGGTGTGAAACTGACGCGGACCGCGCAGAAATGGAGCGCGGCCGCGCGGACATATTTAGCCAAACTCCCAACTCTCTGAATCTCATTGGCGCGGGCTGCGTATAAATGGAACGCGGCCGCGCAGACTACCCTTTGTAAGCATGTGATTTTTTCCCTATATGAAATACTCCGATAAAAATCCCAAGAAATAGATTTTTCTTACTTATTTGCCATTTTTAGGAATTTTGTAGATTTTTATTAATTGAAAAAAATACAAAAATATCACGATGACATTTAGGCCTTACTTTTACATTTTTAGGATTAATCAATAGTTACTTGTTTTATAAAAATTAAAAATTACAAAAAATGCTTCATTTTTACACCTTTTCTTTTTATTGATTTTTCTCTTTTTATTTAGGATTAAGTAGCTTTTATAATTTTATAATTAGTATAATTTTACATTTTTAGGATTTTTAATTCTAGGACTTTTAATTAAAAAAAAGATAGATAAAAAGAAAATTAGGAATAAAAAAAGAAGAATTGGAAGAACCTTCTCCCACATGAGACTTTTTCCCCAAAAATATTCCCTCACATAAGACCTCCCCCCCCAAATATTCCCCACATAAGACCTTCCCCCCAAAAATACTCCCCCACACAAGACCCCCTCCACATTAGAAAACACCATATACACCCTAAAATAAAAATCAGCTGCATAACCCTTGAAAGCATTCCCACAGACATTGACTTTTCTCACATCATCTCATCTTTAAAGAGAATTCATCTTCATTCTCTTCACACGCCGAGTTGAAAGTTATGATAAAAAAAATCAAAATTCCCTTGTTTTGAGTTCTGATTGTTCTAGCTTTAAAAAACTGAATTGAAGAATACAAATCAGTTGGTTGTTTGTCGTTTATTGAAAGAGGTTTTCTATATTGTCTCCTTGGGTTCCAAAGCTGGTTTTTATTTGGAACGGAAGATGTTTGTTGCTGTGTTACTGCGTGAACCTACTTATCTCTGCTTATTCTAGATCTAATCTTCCGATCTAGCTTTATTCGGCATTTATAATCTGTTTATGCGGAACCACTTGCCGAATGTCTTCATAAAGCACATTGGTGGCTGCGACGAGATTTCGGCTACAACAAGCATATAGAACTAAGATTAAGGTCATTTCGATTTCAAGTTTTCCGGTGTCGATTCGAGGCCGCGTTCGAGTTTCATCCGTTTGCATGAGTTGAGGATGCCGACGAGTTTTCTCGGTTCGTGCTCATCCGTCATTGATTTTAGATGCTGTAAATCTTAAATCAATTTGAAAGAATTTTGCTCAAAGGTTCATTTTCTTCACCTTATGCTATGAATTTTTGCTTTCTTAATGGTTGCCGTTGTTGTTATTTTTCTTTAGTTAGATATTTTCTTTTTGTGATTTGTTAAAACATGGGTTCTCCGGTTATTTCCCTTTATTTGCTTTGTTTGTACTTTTGATTTATCTAATTTATTTGAAGTTGAAATAATGCAATGCTTAAAACGTAAGTTGTTCATTTACACTCCAAATGCTAGCATGATTTTGATGGCTTAATGATTTTGAGAAGGAAAATTTAAGTTTCTGGAATATCTTTGTTGTGAAAAATGATAAGACTTTTCTTAGAGTAATAAGCTTGCTATTGGTGCACCATACAAATTCTAACATACTAATATAGAATCTTAGTGAAATTACTGTTTTACACTATTTAATTATTGGTGTATCGAACCGAAGATATTTTATATTATCCGATATTTTTTACATCTATCTTTGGTCGAGGGTTTGAGTTGTATTGAAAATCTGTACCTGTGAGCATGTGATTTTTGCCACGCTTAAATTACTCCTATAAAATTCATTAGAACTAGGATTTTTCTTTTATTATTTGAATTTTAGGAATTAATTGCATGATTTTATGATAACTGTTTGCATGTTTGTTTGTGCATTTTAATTCATAAAAATATAAAAATATATATTGCATGTGCATTTAGGAGTTATTTTTTTGGCATTTTTAGAATGGTTTAGTATTTAAGCTTTTATAAAAAGAAAATCACAAAAATACTCATTTTACGCCTTTTAAATTCCAATTCGGATTTTAGTAGTTTTCTTTTATTTCTTAATTATGGTAATTAATTTGCAAAAAATAATTTGAGTAAAAATCAATTTAGGTTTATTTTTAGTTTATTCTTAGAAGAAACTAAAAAAAAAAGAAGAAGAAAGAGTTAATTTGAAAAGAATAGAAAATAAGAAGAAGGGATTCAGCTAGGCCAAGTAATTTCAAGCCCAAACAAATGAGCAAATACCCGTCCAGCCCAAACCCTGTCTAAACCCGGCCTGCCCTCGAATGTTGCCAAAACCTCTCGAATTTTTGATCTTAGACCGGCAGAACCCTAGAAATCCGAGTTCCTCGAATTTTTCCCGATTGCCTGAGTCTGGAGTTCGAGTCAAGTCTCGAAATAATGTGTTCGCTTGTTTTTGTTGAAGAACACGCGTGTACATCATTCCGGGGCTCGATTTGGATTTCAGTTGGTTCAAACTTTCATAAGTGAGTTTTTCTGTTTTTTCTTCTTCTATTATTTGAATCTTAAAATTAGTTTAAACTTTGTTTAATTCATTCATGTACGTTTCTGTAGGTTTTAACTAGTTTATGCATGATTTGTGTCTGTTCATATTAGGTTAGTTTTGATTCATAGCAGGTCGTTTTTAATTCACAATTTGGTTATTGATTAGTGATGGTCAAGTCTGCTCTGGTAATTGTTTCTATAATTAGTTTAATTTTGATTAGTTTAATTGATATTTTGATTTCTGATTAGTTTCCATTAAGTATAGGCTTTAATTTTCTAGTCGATCCTGTTTGAGTCTTGCTTGAGTGTTAATTAGTTTAGTTTAATTCAGGTTAATTAAGTAATTGTTTTAGTAACTCCATGTTCAGGGTTTAGTTTAAACTCTGCTAGTTTGTTAATGTTCTTCAGTCTTCATGGTCTGATCTTGTGTTTAGTCGACTCATAATTGTTTATTGCAAATAGATTTTAATTGTTTCAATCTCCTGATTAGTTAATCTGTCTAGTTTGATTTAGGGTCTATTGGGTTAACCCTAGTTAAGTAGATTGTTTGGTTATAGCTGATAGACTTTAACTAGGATGAAAAAGGGTGAGGTATAGTTTGGTATAGGGTTAGTAATTTCAGGGGTATTTTGGGCACTTAAAATGGGTTAGTTTGTTAGGTTCACTAGTTTCAAAATAAAAGAAAGGGTAGCATAGGTATTCCATAAATAGAAAACAAAGCTAGAATACCCTAGATTCTTCTAGAAGAGGTTCTTAGTGTAAGTTTCAGCATTCTTAATGCAGTAACTTGGGCAACAAGCCAAAAATTAGGGATTAATGTATAAAAACTGAAATAAAAAGGGGGAAAAATGAGTGAAGAAGCTCTAGAACCTTCCTGCCCTTTTTCTTGCCTATAAAAGGCAACCTACATGCCTTCATTAATAAGTTTCACTCTCTGAAAAATTCCTAAAGTTTTCAGCCTCTAACAATTCCCCCCAAAAGTATTCTATAGTTTCCACAAGCTAAAAATTTGAATTTCAGATCCAAAAACTAGATCTGGAATTCAAAATCTCTTTTAGATCTTAAACTCTTCAGAAAAAACCAAAAAAAAAAAAAACCAACAGAAAACTTTCAAAAAAATCCCAAAAAATACTGTTCCATTGAAAGCCTTAGGTTAATTTCGATTTTTAGTTGTTGATTTACATCTTCTAGCTCAATATTTGGTTGCTGAAATCATCTGAGTGTTCCTAGGTGAAATTTCAAGTAGATTTGGGTTATTCAAGTTTGTTTAGTTGATTGTTGGTGTTATTCTTCCGTAGACTCGTTTTGATATTGTTTCCTGGGCTTTTGGAACTCATTTCTGGGCTGTTGCTAGCTCAATTGACTGCTGCTGATCCTCTTTCTTTCGAGAGGATATTATTTCGAGGTTTGACTTGAAATAAGCTTCTTCAACAAAAACTCTTTTGTTGAAAAGAGTTTACAGGCTGCAGCTAATGAAAGTGATAAAAAGAAGTTAGCCCAGGAGAATGAAGAACTCAAAGCCAAAATTCAACAAATGAAAATAGATGTCAGGAATCAAGAAAGGAGTCTGTCTGATGAGAGATTAATAAAAGGGCTAAAGAAATAAGTCTTGGACTGCCAGGAAGAATTAGAGAAATCCGAGGGTAATATGGCAAGACTTCGGGCACAGTGGGCCAAGAAGATTGAGGAAAGAGCCCAATTTGTGCAACAAATGAAGAGAAACTACGAGGGAACCATTGCTAACATAAAAAGGAAAATGAATACTCTTGAAGAAAAGGCAGCCCGGCGAGACAAAGAATTTCAGGACGAGAGGGACCATTGCTATGAGTTAATCGCCGATATGGAAAAGGAAATAAAATTGCTACATGACCTTCATTTCCAGGACTCTCAGGTGCTAGAGGCTCGTACCCAACAAAGAAGCCGACTCCTCCAAGAAAAGGGCCGAATCAGGGAAAGGATCAGAAGCATTGCAAACTATATTGTTATGAAGTGTCAGGCCGGTGAACGGATGGGTCGTATCACTTTCTTGACTTCAGTGATGATATTTGTTCGCCAGGTCATGAATGATTTAGATCGGTTGCAAAGGGGTCTTGCACGCAGGCCCGCGGCGATGCCGAATGATGCCCCGCAGACCCCAGAATTTGAAGCTTTGATGTACTCCTAGTTAATCCAGTCTGTATTTTGCTTTTGAGTCTGTTTTTGTAATTTTCTTTTTTCAAGAAAAGAAAAACAAATAGTCTAGTAGCTTTTGTAATCGCCGTTGTTATTAATGAAAAATTGAAAATTTCCAAAAATTGTTTCCTTATTTTTGCATTTATTTGCAAGAACTACGCCTGGTCTGATTCATGCGGGGCCATGATACGTAGGAAATCTACATAAGATTCGACCGTAAGCCTAAGAAAAAGAGAAAAAGAGAAATACGAGGGAAGTAAATAAAAGAAAGAACAAAAAAAAGTGCAAATGAAGAAAATAAGGTATTGAGAGAAAAACCATGGCAAAAGAAAAGAAAAAGCAGAAAATGAAAATAGAAAGATAAGAGGGAAAAGAAAATGAGAGAAAATAAAACAAAAAGAGAAAGAAAAGCAAAAGGGAACAAGAGAAAGGTCGGGATGACGCATGCAACTGTAGCAAACATGTAGATATTTATTTAACTGTATAGGTGCATCACACTCCAATGTGCTGTTCCCTATCTATTATTTGTTTCAAACTAATAGTTGTTGCCATCAATTCCAGTTTTAGAATCGGTGATTGGTTTGTGGTAAGCTGGCATCACATCAATACTTCACCAGATCAAGAGGCAGCATAGAAATGTCAAAAGATATGATTCTGCCTGCAATTCCCATATCCGAAGACAGCCCCATCTCGGGGGTCCCGGCCTCTGAGTCCCTTACAGCTGAAGAGAATCGGGTATTGCGCTTGCGACTCATGGAAATGTGGGATGCTTGGAACAATGGAAAGGAACCCCCAAGCACCATCCCCGGATTCCCGGAGCTATTTCCTAGATCTGGAGGTGCTACTACTGTCCCTATCAGCCATCCAAACACACTGTTGGGGCATCCTACTATAACTGCTCACTTCCTAGGAACACCTTCTGAGGTTCGCCTCCGGGTGTTCCCATCAGGAACAACTCCTAACATCTTCACAGCTCCGCCATGCTCCGCAACAACACAACCATCACTACCCAAGCATGCTTTTGACCCCTCGGTTTTCACATTCCAAAATACCGTCTTTCAGGCTGACCCTCCTTATTATCCTCAATATACTTACTCTCATCCTCCACCATACGACCCTACACTGGGGGATAAAACCCCCAAAGCCCCAGATCAGGATGAGATGGCAAAGAGAATGAGAAGCCTCGAACAGAGCTTAAAAAATATGCAAGGCTTGAGCGAGCAAAAGATTGTCTCCTATACAGACCTGTTTATGTTCCCGCATGTACACTTGCCCTCAGGTTTCAAAACACCAAAATTTGAAAAGTATGACGGGCACGACGACCCCATTGCTCACCTGAAGAAGTATTGCAATCAGTTATGGGGGACCGATGGCAAAGAAGAATTGTTGATGGCATATTTCGGGGAAAGCTTAATCGGTATTGCTTCAGAGTGGTATATGGATCAAGATGTCTCACGTTGGCATATCTGGGACGATCTTGCCAGAGACTTTGTTCGACAATTTTAGTACAACATAGACATAGCGCCGGATAGGAACTTTTTGGCGAATCTAAAGAAAAAATCCTCAGAAAGTTTTCGAGAATATGCAATTAAGTGGTGCGAACAGGCATCAAGAGTGAAGCCTCCAATGGATGAGGTAGAGATGGTCACTGTTTTCCTTCAAGCCCAGGAAGCAGATTACTTTCAGAATATGATGTCAGCCATGGGTAAGCCTTTCGCAGAGGCGATTAAAATCGGGGAAATGGTAGAAAATGGTCTGAAAATGGGCAGAATCTTGAGCCAGTCGGCCACAAGAGTAACCTCCCAAGCTATCCAAGGCGGGTCTAGAGGAATGGCCAAAGGAAAAAATAAAGAAGAAACAGTCATGGCAGCATCAGGGGGAAGAAGATATCAGGCTCCGAGACCTGTGTTCTCTGAAAGAACTCCTCAACACTATTATCATCATACTGATATGGCTTATGCTCCCCCACCTTACGCGGTCATGAATGCTCAACCTTTTGGCCGACCGCAACCACAAGCTAATAGGAATCAACCTCCAGTCCAAAGAAACCAGCCTCCTTACTAGAATCACTATAATCCCCGACCACCAAAAAATAATTTCTATCCTCGGGAACCACCCAAATGACCAAATTTTACACCGATTGGTGAACCCTACTCCAGTCTGTTCTCGAAGCTTGTCCAGATGAATCTGCTGCAACCTATTCCACAAAACAGGCAGAACTCGGAGTCGCCATCCTATCAACGGGGCATCTGATGTGCCTATCACTCAGGAGCTGAGGGGCATAGTACTGACAACTACTGGACATTGAAGAAAGCTGTGGAAGAATTGATAGAACAAGGAAAAATAGTTTAGAGGGACGAAGAAGCCCCGAATGTGACCAATAACCCGTTGCCCGCTCACAACAACGGGCTGGTAATCGGGATAATTTGTGAAGACAGGGAATTTGATCTAGCCCTGAAAGCCATAATTGCTATCGCGGATGCGGAAAGGAAGCCCAAGGCAGCCCCGAGGCAAGAAAAAGAGGAGAAGAAGAATAAAATTGTCAAAACTGAGCCTGAGAAGAAAACTGAAACAAAAGCAGAGACGGTGCCTCCTAAAAATGGGTTTCTTTATGTTCTGCGAGGTCGCCAAGAGAAACCACTGGTTGTGAGCGCTACGAAGAAATGTATGTACCGAAATGAGCCTATGTGGTACGGGGGATAATTAAACCGCCTCGGCTGAGTGAGCCAGTCGTTATTGGACGCGTACCACAGAAGCCAATGACCGACCCCTCAGTAGTGCCATGGAACTACCAGCAAACGGTGGTTACATACAAGGGCAAGGAAATTTTGGGAGAACTTCCAGGAAAAGTTTCTGTTGAAAAATATTCAAATGTACAGGAGGTAAACAGTTCCACATGAAAGCGCTTTCCGTCCAAGAAGCCAGTGAGCGTTGAAGAAGCAGAGGCCTTCTTCCAGAAAATGAAGATGCCTGATTATGAAACAGTGGATCAATTGAGGAAATATCCTGAGCAAGTGTCATTATTGTCATTGGTGATGAAATCCTCCGAACATCAGAAGATCCTAATGAAAACTCTGAATGAGGCATATGTGCCAATTTAAACTTCAGTTGAACAGCTCGAAAGGATGGCAGGAAGATTCTTCGCCGTCAATCAACTCTCTTTTAGTAAAAATAATTTGCCTCTAGAGGGAGCGGCCCACAACAAAGCCTTGCACCTGACTGTCAAATGTGAAGGTTACTATGTCAAGCGAGTCATGGTGGATGGAGGCTCGGGTGTTGACATCTACCCACTCTCCTCACTGCAACGAATGGAAATCAGGACGGGAAGTATTCGTCCTAATAATGTTTGTGTGAGAGATTTTGATGGTATTAAGAGGGATACCATCGGTGAAATTGATTTGATATTAATCATAGGCCCAGTGGATTTCGAGGTAACCTTCCAGGTGTTGGACATGGATATATCTTACAATTTTCTTCTGGGAAGGCCTTGGATCTATGCTGCAGGAGCTGTGCCCTCTACCCTCCACCAGATGGTGAAATTTGAGTATGAAGATCAAGAGATTGTGGTCCACGGAGAAGATGAGCATTCCATTTATCGTGACCCATCTATCCCATGCTTGGAGGCGTGGGAAGGAAGTGAGCATATTGTTTATCAAGCCTTTGAAATTGTGGTGGCTGACCAGTACGAGGAGGGAAATCCGTGCCCCCAGCCTTTCCTATCTAATGATTCAATCATGGTGGCCAAAGAAATGATTAGACACGGTTTTAAACCAGGAAAAGGGTTGGGAAAAGCTTTACAAGGAATATCAGATCCGGTAACTCTACCCACTACCGAAAAGTTCTTCGGGATAGGTTTCCACCCTACCCCAGATGATGAGAAATAGGCCGAAGAAAGAAAGAAGGAAGGATGGGTTCTGCCACAACCATTGCCACATTTCTGTGATACTTTTGTCAAGCCTAAGTATGGCGAAGAAGAAGACGATGAGGTGTTCACGACTGAGGAAATCGAAGATATATGTGGAGGTATGAGACAAATGCTTTATGAAACCAATATGGTTCAGCCAGGGGAGGGTACTAGCACTGCTGAGGTGCTCTACATGGGACCAGATGCTAAACTCCAAAACTGGAAGGCTACGCCATTCCCGATCAGGCGGGAGTCCCGGTAGACTAGCCCTGTCACCTTTTACATCTCGAGTTATTTCAGGGTGTAACTCAGATGTTTCTTTTAGCTTCTTGTCTTTTAAATTCCTGAATGTAAACCCTGTTATCTTTCCAAATTCCAAGAAATGTAATCAATATTTCATCGTCCATTTTTCTCTCGATTCTTTCTGATTTTTGTTATTTTTTCCTTTTTTATCTTTTCTTTTCAGTCATAATAATACGGCTTTAAATAATATGACATGCTTGCAGACTTCATGCCCAGACTCGAACACACTGTCTAACTGTGAAATAATGAATCAAGAACCGGAATATTATGAAGAAGAGGCTTTTAGGGAAATAAATCGAGAATTGGAACAATTTGAGAACAAACCTAAGCCAAATCTGAATGACACCGAACTGGTTAATTTGGGAACAATCGAAGAAATAAGGGAAACCAAAATAAGCATTCACACGGATAAGAAAACTCGAGATGCAATAATCCAACTCCTGTTTGAGTTTAAAGATGTGTTTGCTTGGTCATATGATGATATGCTAGGGCTGAGCGTGGATTTAGTGGTGCACAAATTGCCAATTTACCCCGATTGTCCTCCAGTTCAGCAAGAGCAAAGCAAGTTTAAGACTGATATCAGTGATAAGATCAAAGAAGAAATCACAAAACAACTGAAGGTGGGGGTAATCTGAGTGGTCCGATATACTACATGGCTGGCCAACGTAGTTCCAGTGCCAAAGAAAGACGGTAAGTTTTTGTTGAAGAACACGCGTGTACATCATTCCGGGGCTCGAGTTGGAGTTCAGTTGGTTCAAACTTGCATAAGTAAGTTTTTCTATTTTTTCTTCTTCTATTATTTGAATCTTAAAATTAGTTTAAACTTTGTTTAATTCATTCATGTACGTTTCTGTAGGTTTTAACTAGTTTATGCATTATTTGTGTCTGTTCATATTAGGCTAGTTTTGATTCATAGCAAGTCGGTTTAAATTCACCATTTGGTTATTGATTAGCGATGGTCAAGTCTGCTATGGTAATTGTTTTTATAATTAGTTTAATTTTGATTAGCTTAATTGGTATTTTGATTTCTGATTAGTTTCTATTAAGTATAGGCTTTAATTTTCTAGTCGATCCTGTTTGAGTCTTGCTTGAGTGTTAATTAGTTTAGTTTAAGTAAATGTTTTAGTAACTCCATGTTCAGGGTTTAGTTTAAACTCTGCTAGTTTGTTAATGTTCTTCAGTCTTCATGGTCTGATCTTGTGTTTAGTCGACTCATAATTGTTTACTGCAAATAGATTTTAATTGTTTCAATCTCCTGATTAGTTAATCTGTCTAGTTTGATTTAGGGTCTGTTGGGTTAACCCTAGTTAAGTAGATTGTTTGGTTATAGCTGATAGACTTTAACTAGAATGAAAAAAGGTGAGGTTTAGTTTGGTATAGGGTTAGTAATTTCAGGGGTATTCAGGGGTATTTCGGGCACTTAAAATGGGTTAGTTTGTTAGGTTCAGTAATTTCAGAATAAAAGAAAGGGTAGCATAGGTATTCCAAAAATAGAAAATAAAGCTAGAATACCCTAGATTCTTCTAGAAGAGGGTCTTAGTGTAAGTTTCAGCATTCTTAATACAGTAACTTGGGCAATAAGCTAATAATTTAGGGATTAATGTGTAAAAACTGAAATAAAAAGGGGGGAAATGAGTGAAGAAGCTCTAGAACCTTCCTGCCTATAAAAGGCAACCTACCTGCCTTCATTAACAAGTTTCACTCTCTAAAAAATTCCTAAAGTTTTCAGCCTCTAACAATTCCCCCTAAAAGTATTCTATAGTTTCCACAAGCTAAAAATTTGAATTTCAGATCCAAAAACTAGATTTGGAATTCGAAATCTCTTTTAGATCTTAAACTCTTCAGAAAAAACCAAAAAAAAAAAAAAAACCAACAGAAAACTTTCAAAAAAAAAATCCCAAAAAATACTGTTCCATTGAAAGCCTTAGGTTAATTTCGATTTTTAGTTGTTGATTTATATCTTCTAGCTCAATATTTGGTTGCTGAAGTCATCTGAGTGTTCCTGGGTGAAATTTCAAGTAGATTTGGGTTATTCAACTTTGTTTAGTTGATTGTTGGTGTTATTCTTCCATAGACTCGTTTTGATATTGTTTCCTGGGCTTTTGGAACTCATTTCTGGGATGTTGCTTGCTCATTTGACTGTTGCTGATCCTCTTCCTTTCTATCTCATTGTAATTCCAGGTACATGTCTAGCCTCGAGTGATATATTGAAGCTGTGATCAACTTGTGCGGAAGCTTGATTTATATAATGTTGCTGTATTTTGTTCTAATGACATGTGAAAATGTTTACCTATATTTTATTCATATGCTGTTTGATTATTAGCACATAGTGGAACTTTAAATTGGTTTTGTAATTGAACTCTATGGACTGTCTAGCATGATAGGGATTTGGACTATGCGTTTGATTTTTAAATTAAGTTTGAGGTTGAAGCTGCAGACTAATATAGGGACTGAAATAGTAAAAGTACAAAAAATCAATTTATAGGCCCCGTAGTTCATGTAATCAGTTAGTTTTAGTTTATGCATCATGCATGTGTTGAAAACAGTTCCAAAACAAGTGAATTACAATTTGATTTCAGCATTTATATTACAATTCTATGTTAATTGATGATCTAGGAGATGTTTAAATTGTTTTTTTTTTTTAACTTTCCAAATGTAGAATTACAGATATTAATAATAAAACAAATCGGAATTTGATGATTACAATTAAAAATCAGCGTGCTTTGTGAACTTAGTTATACAATTGGCATTACATTAGGGCTCACTATGAGCCCACCCCTCTCAACCATCGAACAGGCCTGGTCTGGGATCAGGAAACTAGAGAAATACAATTACAGATACAACTAAACCTCTGGGCCAACTCCCAGAGGCCCAACACAGGCAGCATTTCATAAGACTGGTAGTTCACATGCTCGGGCCAAAATTTCAAGGCCCAGGATTAAAGGTTGAGTTATGTATCCTTGGTATTATATTGGGCCAGGTTTTAAAAATTCAAATGCTAGGAGTTGAAAGTCCTTTAAAATCATACTAGGAATATGGAAATTTATTCGCAATATAAATTTGGGTTTTCGAGTTAGGTAGCGGGTTCAAATTAAGAGGGTCCTCCCTTTTGTTTGAATTCGGACTTGAATTCGAAACCCGAATCTTATAAATGCTAATTAACTAGGCCCTTTTAGAGACAAAAAACCAGTAGAAAATCGTAATTTGCTTTAGGTGGCCTTTAACTAATAAAATGAGATGAGCCTCGCCAAACAAAATGCATAAATTGCGGGGCCCTCTTTAAATGCTTATATTAAAATACTTAGAATTCGGAGCGTGCCGTTTAGCAAATTTTCACGGCCTCCCGCAAAGATAAAAATATGTTAGTCGCTTAGGCGTGCTTTTAATAATTTTACCTTCCTAAATACGGGTGTGCATTTCATGCAACCCAAATCCAAATTGCAAAACATCAAATAAGAATGTGTCGAGGATACGGGTACATTTCATGTGACGTGATCCAAAAATACGTTTTTTAAACGACGTTCACTTTCTTAAAAGATCTTTAACTAAAAGCGGTTAAATATTTCTAAAATTGCACTATAGGATGACATGTATAAAAAATCAGATTTTAGCCATTTATAATAGTTTAAGCGACCGTGTTAGAACCACGGGATCCGGGGGTGCCTAACACCTTCCCTCGGGTCAACAGAATTCCTTATTCAGAATTTTTGGTTCGCAGACTCCAATTTGGAAGTCGACAATTTTCTTCGATTTGGGATTTAAGTTAAACCGGTGACTTGGGACACCAAAAGCCCATCCTATACCAAGTGGCGACTCTAAAAATAGATAAATAATCCCATTTCGAATAATGTCACTTTAAATGGAAAAATTCCCTTATACATTATCCTTCGGGGTAGGTGTGTAAAAAAGGAGATGTGACAGTACCTCTTGAATGTGATCGACCTGGAGTCTTTGAGAGAATTGTCATCAACTCATAGATTCTATGGCCCTCAAAAAATTATATTTTTAGAGATACTTTTGATAGAATAATTTGAGGTGCGTCGTTCCAAATAAAACCTCAAAATGCATGTCCCTCATTTAATCAACTTCAATCCTTAGAATTCGAGGCCTGTCATTTAGCGAATTTCCATGGCCCTCGCAAAGTTAACAATGCGAAGTTGCTTTAGGCGCGTTAGTTTAATAATTTTACCTTCCTAAACTTGGGTGTGCATTTCATGTGACCCAAATTCAAATTCCAAAATGTTGAATAAAATGTGTCGAGGATCCGGGTGCATTTCATGCGATGTGATCCGACAACATATTTTAAACGACGTTCAATTTCCTAAAAATTAATTAAAAGCGGTAAACAGTTTTAAAATTGCATTATAGGATGATATGTTTAAAATCAGAAAGCCAATTATAATAGTTTAAGCGACCGTGCTAGAACCACAGGATCCGGGGGTGCCTGACACCTTCCCTCGGGTCAACAGAATTCCTTATTCAGAATTTTTGGTTCGCAGACTCCATTCAGGAAGTCAAAATTTTCCTCGATTTGGGATTCAAGATAAACCGGTGACTTGGGACACCAAAAGCCAAACCTATCCCAAGTGGCGACTCTAAATAAATAAATAATCCCATTTCGAATAATGTCACTTTAAATGGAAAAACTCCCTTATACATTATCCTTCGGGGTAGGTGTGTAAAAAAGGATGTGTGATAGCTCTGGCGACTCTGCTGGGGATCGAGCTTAGTATAATTGTTATATTTGGCTTTATCTGATTTTTCTACATGTTCCATGCTATATGTGCTAAATTTTTACCGCTTTGATATTTGTTGAAACTGTATATATAAACTGTCGCGAATCCCTTCCTCTCTCTGAGTCTTCTACATCATGAAGAAGGGTGCACTTCGTGTAGCTTCTCTTCTGTTTAGAGTCTTTCCCAATTTAGAACGAGGTTTGGATAAGTTGCTAAGCCGGCGGAGCTTCTGTATCCCCGGTACGCTGCCTCCCCCTCGGCTTGAGTTGTCCGCTCGGGTAAGCCAGGTCTAGACCAATAAACCTAGGGTTTAAACCTAGAAGAACAAAAACTCATGCCGGATCCCTAGTAGGACGCTTGTTTGCATCATGTGTATTTGACTTAAGGGACTCAACACAGGGGTTGGGTTCGTCTAGGACAGGTGACCTGAAATGAATTGACCATCCTGATGCGTCTTATGTGCTACTTGTGCGTTTATTTGCTCGGCTTTGCATGTTGACCGACTTGTCTAAATGAGTGATAAACAGTGTTAGGACTAAGTGAGGGTGACCATTTGTCTCGAAAAACCCAATGCCCAAATAGTACCGAAATGCTGCCGGATTTTTGAAAAATAAAAAAAAGAGAAAAATAATATATTTGAAAAGAAAAAAGATAGAAAGACAATTGTTGTTCAAAATAGTTTTGATTTTGGCAAGTCTGCCCGAACTACGCTGGTTTGATTCTCACTGGATGTGAGATACGTAGGCAACCCTCATCGGGTCTAACTTCCTTTTGCAAAAATAGCCAAAAATGTCAAAATTTAAGTTTCGTCATAGATAAGTCGGGTGATGCCATCCTTGTTTAAAATAAGCCGAATGTCCCCAAAAGGATGTCGGAAGGCTGTTTCTGCAAGAACAGCCACCCTGGGTCATTTTCAAATGGTTTGCGGGCACAACCTTAAAATCTTCCTCCCAGAGGTGCTGAAAGGCCGTATTCGCAAGACCAAGTCCGGATTTTCTAAATAAAGAATTTTTGCAAAAATAGCCATTTTTCTTAGGATAAAATAAGTCATTAAATTCCCCTTCAAATAAATGTGCATGATGAATCCAAGTAAAGTCAAAACCTTCTCAGTCCTGAGAGAGATCCCCTTGAAACTCCATATGTGGTGGCATGATTTGGGAAAAGGAAGCAGAGATACAGTGGTCAAAATTTTGGGCGGTGTAGTTGATTTATTGAACATCAAACCGAGGAAGGATATTATTGAGGCACTAATACCATTTTGGGACCTGACCCGTAATGTATTCCGATTTTTAGATTTTGAACTCACACCTACACTAGAAGAGATTGCGGGATACGCGGGTCTCAACGGGAACCTCCGAAGTAGATACCCATTGGCCACATCGGGACATTCAAGACCCGCATCTAGCAGAGAGGTGTTGCATACTGCATTTCTTATATCACCAGTATGGTAACCCAAAAGGTTTTGAAGAGCCCAATATCGGTTTGACACATGCCGGGAACAAAGACAAATGGGAAGCCCGACGGGGATTAGCCTTCATGGTAGCCTTTCTAGGAGTTGTGGTTTGTCCAAGAAAAGATGGTCACATAGACCTCGGCCTTGTAGGAATGATGGATGTTGCCATTAAGAAACCTACTAGCACAGTGGTTCCCTTGATTGTAGCGGAAATCTACCGAGCTTTGATCAAGTGTCGAGAAGGTGTAAAATTCTTTCAAGGTTGCAATCTACTATTATAGTTGTGGATACAGGAGAACCTTTGTCATCGCACGGGGTATATGAACTACGGTTTAACCGGGCTGAGTTGTATTGCAGAATTCGGGACCCGGGTAACAGGTATTGAGTTCCCCAAGGGCACAGAGGCTTGGTCATCATGCTTGAGATCTTTGACGGTGGATAAAGTCGAATGGGCTTTTGGATGAGTCCTCAGGCAACTTGGAAGATTCTAAACTGTTCATAATGATGAAGACCTGAGCGGGCAAGTCATTGAGTTAGGCCTGAAAGCTGCATTCCCTGAAGGAAAAATCTGACAAATATGGAATGAGTGCAGGTACCTCGAGCCTAAGACCATAGTACAGGACCAAGCTAGAGGCGAGGTAGATCCCAAATACTTGACGTGGTTTGGCAAAAGGTTTCAAATCCCTGAGAGACCCGCTAAAAGGCCAAACGTGCAACAATTCACCGATGCGGACCAGGTTCAATGGGATTGGCAAGCCAAGGAAAGAGAATACCGAAGAAGAATAGGAAAGTTGGAGCAACAGGTCCGAGATCTTCAATTCGAAAAGAATGTACAGGCTGCAGCTGATGAAGGTGATAAAAAGAAATTGGCCCAGGAGAATGAAGCTCTCAAGGCCCAAATTCAACAAATGAAAATAGATGTCAGGAATCAAGAAAGAAGCCTGTCTGATGAAAGGTTGATTAAAGGGTTAAAGAAGCAAGTCATGAACTGTCAGGAATAACTGGAAAAATCTGAGGGGAACATGGCAAGACTTCGGGCACAATGGGCTAAGAAGACTGAAGAAAGATCCCAATATGTACAACGAATGAAGAGAAACTATGAGGGAACCATCGCTAACATGAATTGAAAATTGAATACCCTTGAAGAAATGGCAGCCTAGCGAGACAAAGAATTTCAGGCCGAGAGCGACCATTGCTATGGGTTAATCGCTGAGATGGAAAAAGAAATAAAATTGGTGCAAGACCTTCACTTCCAAGATTCTCAGGTGCTAGAGGCTCGTACCCAACAAATAAGTCGACTACTCCAAGAAAAGGGCCGAATCAGGGAAAGGATCAGAAGCATTGCAAACTATATTGTTATGAAGTGTTAGGCCGGTGAACGGATGGGTCATACCACGTTCTTTGCTTCAGTAATGATATTTGTTCGCCAGGTCAAGAATGATTTAGAGCAGTTGCAAAGGGATCTTGCATGCAGGCCCGCGGCGATGCCAAATGAGGCCCCGTGGGCCCTAAGATTTGAAGCTTTGATGTACTCCTAGTTAATCGAGTCTGTATTTTTGCTTTTGAGTCTATTTTTGTAATTTCCTTTTTTCAAGAAAAAAACAAAAAAAAAAACAAATAGTCTAGTAGCTTTTGTAATCACAGTTAGTATTAATGAAAAATTGAGAATTCCCAAAAATTATTTCCTTATTTTTGCATTTATTTTGCAAGAACTACGCTTGGTCTGATTCATGCGGGGCCATGATACGTAGGCAATCTACATAAGATTCAACCGTAATCCTAAGAAAAAGAGAAAAAAGAAATACTAGGGAAGCAAATAAAAGAAAAACAAGAGAGAAAAAGAAACACAAAGGAAGAAAATAAGGTATCAGGGGAAAAACCATGGCAAAAGAAAAGAGAAAAGCAGAAAATGAGAAAAGAAAAAAAACAACGAGAAAGAAAATGAGAGAAAAACAAAAGAGAAAGAAAAGCGAAGGGAACAAAAGAAAGTCGGGATGACACATGCAACCGTAGCAAACATGTAGATATTCATATAACTGTATCGGTGCATCACACTCCAATGTGCGGTTACCTATCTGTTATTTGTTTCAAACTAACCGTTGTTGCTGTCATTTCCAGTCCAGCTTTTAAAAACGGTGGTTGGTTTGTGGTAAGCTGGCATCACATCAATACTTCACCAGATCAAGAGGCAGTATAGAAATATCTACATATATGACTCTGCCCGCAATTCCTATATCCGAAGATAGCCCCATCTCGGGGGTCCCGACCTCTGAGTCCCTTACAGCTGAAGAGAATCGGGTATTGCGCCTGTGACTCATGGAAATGTGGGATGCTTGGAACAATGGAAAGGAACCCCCAAGCACCATCCCCGGAGCTATTTCCTAGATCTGGAGGTGCTACTACTGTCCCCATTAGCCACCCAAACACTCCGTTGGGGCAACCTACTATAACTGCTCACTTCCTAGGAACACCTTCTGAGGTTCGCCCCTAGGTGTTCCCATTTGGAACAGCTCCCAACATCTTCACGGATCCACCATACTCTATAACAACACAACCATCACTACCGAAGCATGCTTTCGACCCCTCGGTTTTCACATTCCAAAATTCCATCTTTTAGGCTGACCCTCCTCATTATCCTCAATATTCTTACTCTCTGCCACCGCCATACGAGCTTACACCGGGGCAGGACAAAACCATCAAAGCACCAGAGCAAGATGAGATAGCAAAGAGAATGAGAAGCCTCGAGCAGAGCTTAAAGACTATGCAAGGCTTGAGCGGGCAAAAAAGTGTCTCCTATACGGATTTGTGCATGTTCCCGCATGTACACTTCCCTCGGGGTTCAAAACACCAAAATTTGACAAGTATGACAGGCACAACGACCCCACTGCTCACTTGAAGAAGTATTGCAATCAGTTACGGGGGGCCGGTGGCAAAGAAGAATTGTTGATGGCGTATTTCGGGGAGAGCTTAATCGACATTGCCTCAGAATGGTATATGGACCAAGACGTCTCACGTTGGCATATTTGGGATAATCTTGCCAGAGACTTTGTCAGGCAATTTCAATACAACATCGATATCGCGCCTGACAGGAATTCCTTAGCAAATTTGAAGAAGAAGCCCTCCGAAAGCTTAAGAGAATACGCTATTAAATGGCACGAACAGGCATCAAGAGGGAAGCTTCCGATGGATGAGGTAGATATGGTTACTGTTTTCCTTCAGGCTCAGGAAGCAGACTACTTTTAGAATATGATGTCCGCCGTGGGCAAGCCTTTTGCAAAGGCAATTAAAATCGGGGAAATGGTAGAAAATGGTCTGAAGATGGGAAGAATTTTGAGCCAGTCGGCCATCAGAGCAACCTCCCAAGCCATCTAAGGCGGGTCTGGAGGAATGGCCAAAGGAAAAAACAAGGAAGAAACAGTTATAGCAGCATCAGGGGGAAGAATATATCGGGCTCCGAGACCTGTGTTCTCTGAAAGAACCCCTCAACACTACTATCCTCATGATGATATGACTTATGCTCCCCCACCTTATGCGGTCATGAATGCTCAACCCTTCGGCCGACTGTAGACACAAGCCAACAAAAATCAAGCTCCATTCTAGAGAAACCAGCCTCCTCACCAGAACCACTATAATCCCCGACCACCACAAAATAACTTCCGTCCTCGGGAACCACCCAGACGACCAAACTTCACACCGATTGGTGAACCCTACTCCAGTTTGTTCCCGAAGCTTGTCCAGATGAATTTGCTACAACCCATACCCCAAAATCGGTAAAACCCGGAATCACCATCCTATCAGCGGGGCGTCCGATGTACTTATCACTCAGGAGCTGAGGGGCATAGTACTGACAACTGTTGGACGTTGAAGAAAGCCGTGGAAGATTTGATAGAACAAGGTAAAATAGTGTTGAGAGATGAAGAAGTCGCGAATGTGACCAATAATCTGTTGCCCGCTCACAACAACGGGCCGGTAATTGGGATGCTTTGTGAAAACAAGGAGTTTGATCCAGCCTTGAAAGCTATAATTGCTATTGCCGATGCAGAAAGGAAGCCCAAGGCACCCCTGAAGCGAGAGAAAGGGGAGAAGAAGAATAAAATTGTCAAAACTGAGCCCGAGAAGAAACCTGAAACAAAAGCAGAGACGAAACCTCCTAAGAATGGAATTCTCTACGTTCCGCGAGGACGCCAAGAAAAGCCGATGGTTGTCGGTGCTCCAAGGAAGTTTGAAGTAAAGAGGGGAACACAAATGTATGTGCCGAAAGGAGCTTATGCGGTACGGGGGCAATCAAGCCGCCTCGGCTGAATGAGCCAGTGGTTATTGGACGCGTACCACAGAAGCCAATTACAAACCCTTCTGCGGTGCCATGGAACTATCAGCAAACAGTGGTTACGTACAAGGGCAAGGAAATTTCGGGAGAACTTCCAGGGAAAACCTCTGTTGAGAATTATTCAAATGTACAGGAGGTAAGCAATGCTACACGAAAGCGCTTTCCGTCCAAGAAGCCGGTAAGTGCTGAGGAAGTAGAGGCCTTCTTCCAGAAAATGAAGATGCCTGATTATGAAACAGTAGAGTAATTGAGGAAATATCCTGAACAAGTGTCCCTGCTATCATTGGTGACGAAATCCTCCGAACATCAGAAGATCTTAATGAAAACTTTGAATAAGGCGTATGTGCCAATTGAAACTTCAGTTGAACAACTCGAAAGAATGGCAGAAAGGTTCTTCGCCATCAATCAACTCTCCTTTAGTAAAAATGACTTGCCTCCAGAAGGCGCAGCTCACAACAAAGCCTCACATCTGACTTTCAAGTGTGAAAGTTACTATGTCAAGCAAGTCATGGTGGATGGAGGCTCGGGGGTTGACATCTGCCCACTCTCCACATTGCAACGAATGGAAATCGGGACGAGAAGGATTCGTCCTAATAATGTTTGTATGAGAGCTTTTTATGGCATTAAGAGGGATACCATCGGTGAAATAGATTTGATATTAACTATAAGCCCGATGGATTTTGAAGTAACCTTCCAGGTGTTGGACATGGATACATCTTACAATTTTCTTCTGGGAAGGCCCTGGATCCATGCTGTAGGAGCTGTGCCCTCCACCCTCCACCAAATGGTGAAATTCGAGTATGAAGATAAGGAAATTGTGGTTCACGGAGAAGACGAGCAGTCCATTTATCGTGACCCATCTATCCCATGCTTGGAGGCAAGGGAAGGAAGTGAGCATATTGTTTATCAAGCCTTTGAAATTGTGGCGGCAGACCGGTACGAGGAGCGAAATCCGTGCCCCCAGCCTTTCCTATCTAATGCTTCAATCATGGTGGCCAAAGAAATAATTAGAAACAGTTTTAAACCAGGAAAAGGGTTTGGAAAAGCTTTACAAGGAATATTCGAGCCGGTAACTCTACCCACCGCAGAAAAGTTCTTCGGGATAGGTTTCCACCCTACCCCAGATGATGAGAAATGGGCCGAAGAAAAAAAGAAGGAAAGATGGGTTCTGCCACGAACATTGCCACATCTCTATGATACTTTTGTCAAGCCTAAGTATGGAGAAGAAGATGATGATGAGGTGTTCACGGCTGAGGAAATCGAAGATATATGTGGAGCCATGAGACAAATGATTTATGAAACCAACATGGTTCAGCCAGGGGAAGGTACTAGCACCGCTGAGGTGCTCTACATGGGACCAGATGCTAGACTCCAGAACTAGAAGGCTACGCCATTCCCGATCAGGCGGGAGTCCCGGTAGACTAGCCCTGTCACCTTTTCTACATTTCGAGTTATTTCAGGGTGTAACTCGAATGCTTCTTTTAGTTTTTTGTCTTTTAAATTCCTGAATGTAAACCCTGTGATCTTCAACCCTTGACAACCAATTGGATACAAATTCATGAAGGAAGCACACAACATAAATGTTATCAAAACAAAATGT
>MU678807.1:12465-46809 GCA_026770625.1 Nicotiana glauca
TTTGATCATGTCATGTAGAAACTTAAATGTATGCGTAGTCTGGAAAGTGCCGGCAGATTAAGTGGAACTCTGTTTTTCTTTTCTTTCTTAAATGGACTAACTGGACGCTAATCTCTTCTCTTTATTTGTGCTAGGTTGCTTGGGCTGACTGATAGTTTCTATGACGAGATAAAAGGTTTGCCTTTAGGGGATGCTTCTGAACAATCAGCAAACTTTGATAACGGCAGCGCTGGAATCAAACAACAGAAAAAGCGTAAGGTAATTGCTTAGGGAGATTGGATATATCCTTGGTTTGTCTGCCTTTCAGAATATGAAGTTTAGATTTGCTCGAGAGAGTTATATATGAATCCTCGCCGTTGCTGTGATGTAATAATTGCCCTAGACATATATAAATCTTGTGCATTCTCATTTAGGTGATGATCGAGCTAGTGAATGCCTGAAATGTTGATATTCTGGAATGGTTTCTTTTGGCTGTTCTTGAATCATTTAAATCTTTCTTTGTGGAAAGATTCTTTTAAGTGATATTGTGTCCTCAGTTGCACCTTCCTGTTGGAAGAATTGTTTATGTGATTGTTCCGATGTGTCATCAGTTAATTAATATATTTATGTTGTAGTGGCATACACATTGTCTTAACTAAATTTTCCTACTTTATCAAATTGGGTAGTAAGTTTAAGGATTCTCACAGTACCTTATATGTGTTTAGTTGTTCATATTTGTCTATGTTATTCCAGCAAATTATTTTTTGTATGTAACATTACTGTTTTATCCTCTTCTTGTGTGCAGAAATGATTGAAGAATTAATCGGCCAAGGATAGCAAGTTGATGCTATATATTTCACTTATGAAGTTGGACTCTCTTTCTGCTATCCTCTCCCTGCCTGTGAATGCAGCTAGGTTCAGTCATTTTTTTTTTTGATAAATATTGGGTGCTTAGTTTTGTCAAGATTTGCATATTTCTCTTTGTTTTTGGACAGGGTCTAGACATAGTCAAAAGTGTTGCCCTAATCAATTTGACTTAATGTTGCAAGAAACTTTAGTTTCTCTCATGCCATTTATGCCATTGAAGAAAGACTTAATTTGAACTTTTAGCATCAACATGTTCTAGTTGGAATTCTAACAGGAACACTTTAATAGGTAAGTAAGTTTCTATCAACTACATGAAGATTATTTCTAAATGACCTTGTAATGGTGTCCTTTCAAGTTATGGTAGTCAGGCTGTTTCTTTCTTCAGGAGGCTTTTGTGCTTTTTAGAGCTCTTCGTGGAGGTCATATTTGGATATAAATATAGTAAATGTCTTGTAGGCTTTGAGCCTTAAAAATAATGTGCTGCTTTGTGAACAACTTCTAAAGTTTCTGGTGAAGCTGATGATATTAGTGTCATATGGTATTGGAAAGCCTTCTTTCCCTTGCATTTTAATCGTTCCGATCTCAAATTATTTTCTTTTCTGCCTTTTTTCCATGCCGACGACTTCATCTTTTTGTATGGTTGACGCCTTAGTTTTATGCATGCTCAATTGTCTGTCTGGTTATCCAATACATGTTAGTCAACTATGTTTGAGATATGAAAGGATGAGTTTGATTAACTAACTTTGGGGTTGTGATAATCTTGGTTTTGGTTGATTGTATTATGTGGTCGGGATGGGAGTGCCATTTGATTTCCTCATTTTGCATTTTATGATGGTCTCGAAGGATTCTGTGGCTGCGCTAAATTGTATTTTACTTGATTATTTCATGGCAAATAATATATGGTTACATCTTTTACTCGACCTTTTGAACATATATCACCACGTAACCTGAATTACCTTTCCTTTTTCTCAAATTCATTGTATTGATGGATTCCGCAACTGTAAACCATACCTTTTTCCCGGAGAAAAAGCCATTGTACCATCCTTCACATTTTTCAGATGTGCTGATCTGTCACTGAGATTGATTTGCTCATGCATTAGTTTTTAGAAGGTTTTGGAACTCCCCCACTTTCCAATCTTGCAGTTTCTTTCTGAAGTTCAGTTCCAATGTTCCTTTGCATTTACACTCGTGCTGCTGAAAATGGTGCTTCCATGTTGGATTTGGTTGGTACGTTTATTTGGTAATGTTTGCTTTAAGCTGTTTGTATAATTGGTTGGAGTATCAGACTTTCTTGTCTTGACGGAATATTTGTGGCTAAAATGTATAAAGATCAGCTACTGTTACCTTTTCCAAAGACATGATAAAGATTGGCTTAGTGCTGCATAGTCATCTTGACTCTCGAGTCTCCCGATTTGGTTCCTACTTTTGTAATGTTTTCTTTGTAGTTGTTTGTACAACTTGTTGAAGTATACCAGACTTTTTTCTTTGAACATAAAACAAATGTGGCCAAAATATGTAAAAACCGTGCAGTGCCTCATATGAACATAGTTGAACAAAGATGAAGATAGGCCGTAATGATCTGGAGTCTCATGTAGAATGGCTCTCGCTGAGCGGATTAAAAGGATGTTGGGAATAATGGAGGACTCCCAAGAGCTCTGATGAGTGGTTTTACAATTTGATGCAGTTAATCACATATTGCGGTTGAAGGAGGGTCTCATACATAGAGGATTTCCCGGAAGAAGTATTCCTTAGTGTTCTAGATAGCTACTCCTAGTGTGCCAGATAGCTATTCCTAGTGTGCCAGATAGCTACTGTTATGCTTAAACTGAAGTATAAGAGTTTAGGTTGTAGGAATCAAACCTGTCCGTTTGTTGCTTATCAATTGTTTCTTTTCGGTGTAGTGGTGACATGGGGATGGCCTAAGTAAAGAAGATTAAGTCTTAAATTTGGTAGAATCCTTGCTTAAAGTATAACATGCTCAACATCACAATGTTTTTTATTTTTCCACTTCCATCGCAGACCACCGCATTCTTCCTTTGCAGGTTTGTTTATAGAATCTTCAGCATGTAGTAACATACTTTGTATTTGGTACAGTGACACAGTAAGGGTGTGTGGGTTGGGCGGGTGGGGGGATAGGGCGGTGATCCACTGAGAGGAGTAGCTGTCGGAAGAATCTTTTCCTGTTCCTTTTATTTTGGTGTGGATGGGAAAGTGTTTTCTGGTATAAAAGTTGATGCCCTTTGTTAACTTTTGTAGATGTGGAAATTGGTGATATCTGATTATAACACTACATGCATATCGAATGGAAGTGTTTTCTTGTTTTCTGGTTGAAAAGTTTAAACTTTAAACCCTCTATCACTTTTTGTAGTTGCGAAAACTCGTAATATCTGATTAAATCTGCATGCATATTGCAATATTAAGTGGTGTGTACATTTTCTGAAATATTTTTGATTTCGACCATTCTTATATGAATGGTCCATGCTGGATGATATGGACTTGTACTCTGGATCTTGAAATAATGAGTTGATCATATAAGTTTGTATCCATTCTTAATATTTATAAGATAAAATTATTTTATGAGGTCTGAATGGCTACTGAGTCGTGCAACTACTAATAATTTTACTTGGTCATGAGTTTGTCTGAAGTTGCCAATTGAATTGTGAGGCCTAGATTTAGGATTCAAACAAGGTGTTTGTTCTGTAGGCTGGGATTCAAATAAGGAGTGTGCTGTCTAGACTGGTATTCAAATAACAGAAGTTACCTACTATGGATATATGACCATATCCTGACCTTATCATTACTTTGTTATCTTCTCTCTTGTTAAAACTTAAAGTAAATCTATTTAAATTGTAATTTTCATATGTCGCCTCTAGTTGAATCATACAATCTCTTTAGTTTACATAGAAAATGATGGTGCATTCCCAGCTGCTGTACCATTTAAGAAAGGGGATATCTAGGTTGGCAACCTCCACTTCCAACCGAGAGGTTGTGAGTTCTAGTCTCCACAAGAGCAAGGTGGGAAGTTCTTAGGAGGGAAGGATGCCGAGGGTCTATTTGGAAACAGCCTTTCTACCCTATGGTAGGGGTAAGGTCTGCATACACACTACCCTTCCCAGACCCCACTAAGTGGAATTATACTGAGTTGTTGTTATTGTTGTTGCTTGTATCATTGAATTATTGTTGTTGTTGTTGCTGCTTGTATCATTGAATTGAAGGAATCATGGATTACTAAGTTGTTCCACATTTTTCTCAGCATTGATCATTTATTATCCGTTCTATTTATCTTGGGATTTTGTACTTACTTTTTGCTGCATTTCTTGGTTATTTAAACAGTAGCCAGATTATCAATCTTACTCTGCATTAAAATTTTAGAACTTTTCTGACTTGAAATCTTAATTTCATCATACTTGAATATAAAAGATAAACTTTTAAAAACTATTCATTGGCGGCATCCATTTAATCAAACAAATTTTACGCCAATTGTTTAGTTGATTTGGTGATTAAATTATTCATTTGTTTTCTAAATAAAGTAGCTAGTAGGAGTTTTTTCACTAAAGTAACATGACTTCTTCTTTTAACAGACCGGGAACTTGAAGTCTGAAGAACCTATGCTTGAAGAATGTGCGGAGCAAGTTGAAGCAAAATAGAGTTTCTGTTGTGTTGGCAGTGGTTTAAAGATTTTCATTTGGACATTGTGCTACAGTTCTAGTGTCTGTTTTTAGGAGTTGATAAAAATAGTGTCATGCAATTTGAATGGGTATATTAATAGACATTGTGATCCTTCGGTTCTTTGTAATGAACAATGAAATTTTGTCGAGTATGAATTTGTATTATTTGTATATTTTTATATGCGTGGTTGTTGTATATATATATGTAAGAAAGCATATGGTAATGATTATTATTGGATAACTACACAAAAAAATATAAATTGGTGTAATTATATTTATTAAAATTTCACATCAATGAAGGAAAATGTGGTCTTTGAAACTCTTTAACAGGAGGATTATCAAATGGTTACATGTGCATTAGCGAAGGGAAACTTAGCAATTTGCGAAGGGAAAACCAGTCGCTAAATAGGAACAACGACGGGAAATTTTCGGGTCGTTAAAAGGAATTTAACGATCGGATTCTAATCCGGTCGTTAACTTTTAACGACGGAGCCTTTAGCGACCGGCGACGACCGGATTTTATTTGGTCGTTATTGACTTACAGCGATTGGATTTGAACTTTTAACAACTGAATTTCCCTTCGCTAAAAGCCAATTTTCTTGTAGTATTTGTTACTCGGCTCGATAGTTTAATTGTTTCTGCACCTGTTGTTAACGAGTTGCAGAAGTCCACAAGTGGGGTCCGGAGAGGGTAGTGAGTACGCAAACTTTACCCCTACCCCGAGGGAGTAGTATGAACAAAAACATTAAAAGTGGTTTAAAACAATAGATAACATAACAGAGAAATAAATTGTAATGTAGAGAAAATAAGTCTGGAGATTATTATGTAATGTAGAGCATAATGAGAGGTCTCAGCCTTTAGCAAATTGAAGATTAACAAAACAGTAGCAAATTCTGGAAACACAGAAGAAGTGTAGAAAAAAGAATCAAGTTTAACATGGGTAGCAATGTAACAAGAAATTGCATGAGTTCATGTTATCATGTCTATTAACACAAATCGCAGCGGGCAGCTCGTAGGTCCTTTAGGTTTTAAGAACTATATCTGAAAAATGTGATTCCATAAGTGTTGTTTTGTACAACTTCTTGAAGTAGTGTTCTGTACAATTCCTGGACAACTTGAAATAACGAACTATGTGAGCTTCTCCCGTTAACTTTATATATTGCGGTTTACATGTTTTGCAGTAATCCTGGAGCTCTTAGATACGACTCATGGTACACGTTCTAGGACCCGTTGTAGAGCCCTTTTTATTCCTTCTTGATCAAGTGATGTTGTCAGTTGTATTTCTTGCACCTGATCATAAATGATCATTTTAGATTGGAAAAGGCAGTGTGGATTGTAGAAGGGGGAAAGCATGAGGTGAAAGACGATACCTGTCTTCCAGCCCGAGCAAGTAGAGTAAACTGATCTCCAGAAGCTGGTGCCTGTCGGATACCATAACAGAGAAGATTGGACATCTATCGTGCATAAATACTGTGAGTCACATATGGTTTATGTTTGACACAACTTACATTCGACAACCAAAGCTGTAAATCCTGTGAAACGACTCGCTTCTCAAATCCTTGTCGAGTAATTGTCACATCATATATGCTATTGAACAAAAACACAACTTTGTCAGATTTTGCTTCAATAATCAAGTGAATTAACCAGAAAACTGTCGTATATAATTATTCAATGTGCTAAATTAGTGCAGATAATGGTATATATACAAGGAAGCGAACAAATGAAGAATCAAAATACAGGCCAATTTAATCAAAGAGATTAACGAAGCTTCCTGAGAGTTACTCCTACGGGATAAGAGATTTACATCTATGATTGTTTGGAGGTGTTCAAGTTCTAAACATCAGATCCGATGTTACCAAATGATCGTTTATGTCAAGTCCTCGTCCAACTTAGACCACCAGGCTTTGTTTATAGTGGTAATGTCAAGGGACCATATCGCTTACGGATTAATCTTCAAGTTTCATAACATGCCACGAGCACTTACAAGGATTCACGTCGTAGCAATGGAGGTGAAGTTTTGTAATTTATCTCTAGGTCTCTAAATTTTATTTTCAAATGATGAATTAATCACAACTCATAACCTCACTACGGAAGATGGACAAATACTTGCCAAGACATTCAAGTACGAAAGGAGACAATTCATAATAGATTTACAACAACAACAACAACAACGACCCAGTGTAATCCCACTAGTGGGGTCTGGGGAGGGTAGTGTGTACGCAGACCTTACCCCTATCCCGAAGGAGTAGAGAGACTGTTTTCGAAAGACCCGCGGCTCAAGAAGACAAAAAGACAAAAGGGGACAATTCATAATAGATTTATGAGCAGAAAACCATTCAAGCAAATAGGTCTAATAACATCTTCATATAATAGCCTAATGAAAGACTTAATGCCAAGAATTAAACTTCAATCATACCCATCTTCTTGCATTAGTTCTTCAATTATTGTTTCAAGCCCCGGAAGAGGCTCAATAACAAAGTTGCCATCCGAATCCAAGGAATTAGTGTCGACGGATGCTTCCTGCAAAGTGCTGTAATTTATCAGTAACAATATTACGCAGCTAGAGGAAAATTTTAGATTTCAAGAAGGAGGTGACGCCAAAATTCTATCATTTGCACATCTCACCTTATGAATTACTTTGTCCAGAGTTTCCAGTAATGGATCTTCCTCCAATTGTTTAATTGACAAAGTAATCCTAGATTTTTCTCTGCAACGTGTTCGTGTATTGTGAAATTGAAAGAGACCGGGAGAAAAAAAATAAAAGAATTAAAAACAATCACTGCCTTCTAATTCAATCATATGGCAGACGCGGTAGACATCTCAGCCTATCAAGTTCTAGCTCAGCAGGCGATACTGTTTAAAGAAAATGTTTGCTAGCAGTACTAGACGACACATCTACGTAAGCATGATCATGAGAAAATACCTGTCTATATTTATTATTTTGACCCTCACATCGTCACCTTCTGTAAGGATATCTCTCACATCATGAACTAAATCCCACGACACTTCTGAGACGTGGACAAGCCCGGTAAGGTGATATGATCCTGCATCACATGGTAAATTCGAAGATTGACATAAGTACCGGAATAGTCAGGCTTAAAACGTATCCAGACTGACAAGTCTGTCTCTTATGAAAAAGTACCATCTGGGAAGCGCAGATGAACAAAAGCACCATAATCCTCTACTGAACCGACCCTCGCTTGGAAAATGTCACCTACATTAATTTGATTAGAAAACTTCGACCAGCTAGCATCCTTTTCAGAGAAAATCAACCTTCTTTTGTCCTCATCAGCTTGGATTACCTGACAGCAGCCTAAATGTTAACTGATATTTGAATCTTAAAGGAAAGTCAAGATGAAGAAAATTAACTCCAAGTACATAAAAAACATATCCTTAAATTACTAAGCAAGACTAATAGAACGAAAAAAATAGGTTGTTGGAATCAAAACGGATTATGTGGTCAATGGACGGATCCAGAAAGAGCAAAAGAATCATGGCGCAATAAGTGTACATCATACTTGGAACTTCGCTTACAAGTAGTTATCTGATGTGAGATTCACGAAAACGAAATCTTACCTTCTTGGAATTTTGCAACATTCTGCAAACCTTAAGCACTAGAAATTATAATGTGGCATCTAAAATCTAATTTCCAAATCTTCAAGATGCATTATACTTTCAAACCAACGGATACTTTACAAGGGCAATGTGCATGCTTTAAATGAGAAGAAGTTCAAGAATAGTATTTAAGTGAATAATATCGGTACCTTCACGGAGAGGACAGAGCCGGTCAAGTCTCTTGCGATCTCTTGAATGGTCTTTTGTGGTTCTACAAAGTAATGGAAATAAGTAAGATAAACAAAACTTTAGGAATTAAATATCTTGTCAATCTTGACTAGAAGATAATATGTTCTCCTAAGGATTGTAACTCCATCGAAACAATACAAACTAAAAAAAAAAAAAAAAAATCTAACGCAAACGTCTATCATCTCTGCTTATGATTCCCTTGAAAATGACATACAATTGCAGATGGCAAACATTTTTAAAATGATGATCAAGCACAATATAAGCTAAAAAGCGTTGAAGTCAGTACCTTTACAAGAGTAATAAGGGCTCATCTGCGGAAAGGGTAGAAAACCCACAAGAGAATAAAATCGAATCAACGAACCACCACCATTGAAGCCTTCAACCTTGCCCTCGAATATATGTCCCTTCTCACGGTATGTCTTTGCCGCTTTCCAATCAGCAGACTTCTAATTCTTTGTAGTAAAGGAGAACTACATTACATACACTTCAAACCACAATAATCTAACAGAAGCATAAAACAAGGTAATCGAAACCATTGAATCAAGTCAATCAACAGATGAAAAGACCAGCCGTGTAAGACATATGGTACTGTGGCCATAATCATGTCCTAAACAACACTACTTGGATAACTCAACGGCATAATCAACAAAACTTTATCTGAACCATTATTATTCCAAAAAAATGCCTTAGATTCGAAATGCTCGAGTTTTAACTAGTTAACTCCAATTCCTCTTAACTCTATATCGGCTTATCCAATCATGGTCCAACATCAATTTACTTCCTCCATTCAGCTATGCTTATGAGTCTGCTGCCATTTTCACAGTTCATTAGATGACTTTATCAATAACAACGTAAACTGTAAATTCCTCAAACATTTTTTAGGGATAAAACATAATTAACCATCTACTCCAGGTGACAAAATGTTATTGCTTATATGAGCATCACCGTGGAGAAAATAACTAAAAATTAAATGTAAGTGCCCTTTAACAAATTAACTACCAAAATGAAATGGGGTTGCTTCATTTTTTTTCATCCTAAGTTCCAAGACTTCACTTACAAAATTCTTTTCAATTTCAAGATTCTTAATTTCCTTATTTTTCTTATCAGCCAAGAAAAGACTTAAAAGCAACAACAACTACTACGACTCAGTCTTAAACAAGTTAGAGTCGACTATGTGAATCTCACTTCTCCATTTAAGCTCAACTCAAGTAATCATCACACCAATTAAATAAAAGTGAAAGTACAATAACACAACAACCCAATATAATCTCACAAGTGGGGTCTGGGTAGAATAGTGTATACACAAAGCTTACCCACAACCCTTACCCTGTGGGTAGAGAGTGTGTTTCCGATAAACCCTCGGCACAAGAAGAAAAATAAAAGTGAAAGTAAATGAGTTAAATATGAATAAAGGGTCTTCCAGAAACAACTTCTCTACCTTCTTTAGGTAGGGGCAAGGTCAACGTACAATCTACCCTCCCGGCTCCCCGGACTCCTAAGTTCCAAGACTTCACTTTCAAAATCCTTTTCAATTTCAAGATTCTTAAATTTTCTCAATTTTCTTATCAACCAAGAAAAAGACCCAGAAGCAGCAGCAACAACAACAACAACTACGTCTTAGTTCCAAACAAGTTGGGGTCGACTATATGGATCAGGGGCGGACCTAGTGCATGGACTACGGGTTCTCGGTAACTCAGTAACTCTTGCGTAGACTCTGTATTTATATTAAGAAATTTATTAAATATTAATAAATATCTGACTGTGAACCCAGTTATTACTCAACTCATGTCATTGTCATACCAAATAAATTAAAAGTGAAAATACTGAGTTAAACATGAATAAAGGGTCTCACCCGATCTTGTTTGATTTCATCAGGGGCCAAAGATTGTTGATCAACTCCATCAATTTTAGCATTACTAGTAGAAACTGAAACTCTAGGACTTAACAAACAACCCCTTTTGAGCAAACAACTGCTAAGTGAAAAATTCACATGTAATGGACTTGAATTAGCTGAAAAACAACAAGAATATTGAGTGGAAACAGAATCACTAGTAAAAAACTGTGAAAGAACTGTGGCTGCTGTAAAAGCAGGCATTATTTCTATGATTTTGTATGATAAATCAAGAATTGAACAGAGGGAAAAAGGGAAGTTTGAGAGAGTGGAATTGAAGTTAGTTATGTAATTTTGGAAGTTTTTTTCATGGTTTTGAGTGTGTGGATTTGATTTAGATTGACGTGTGAAGAAGAAGAACACATTTGTTCTAAGATGTTTTGGATCATCCATGTGTCATCTTGTAGGTCCTTTTGTGGGCCCATAATCTATCTTTTCCTAGTTTTGGAAATTTTATTGTCAATCACTTGTTGAGAAATTAAACATACTGACAATGTATATTTGTTATAAATAGAATTCTATTTATGTTAAATGTACATATTTAAAGAGATTCTAGGGTCTGTTACTTTGTGGCTAAGTCGTTTTTTCCCTATAAATAGAGGGGTCTTACTCCATTGTAAATCATCCCAAAAATTCAATAAGAATTCTCTCTTTCTCTGCAATATTGCTCTTGTTCTTTTATTATTTTATAACACGTTATCAGCACGAGACTCTACCGTCTCAAGAAGCTCTTTGAGAAGATTAAGGTAATTTTTCTCCTCTTTTTAATTATGACTGACATTATGAAAAGAAAGTTCGTTGCCCTTGAAATTTCGGGCAAGAACTATATGACATGGGTGTTGGATGCTTAAATCCATTTAGATGCAATGGGTCTTGGAGACGCCATTAAAGACAGAAATAAAGCATTTACCTAAGACAGTGCTAAGGCCTTGATTTTCTTGCGCCATCACCTTGATGAAGGGTTGAAAATTGAATATCTCACAGTCAAAGATCCACTCGTTTTGTGGAATGGCTTAAAAGAAAGATATGACAACTTAAAGTTAGTCAATCTTCCACAAGCACGATATGATTGGGCTCATCTGAGGTTCCAAGACTTTAAGTCTGTTTCTGAATATAATTCTGCGATGTTCAGAATTACTTCTAAATTGAAACTCTGTGGAGATACTATCACTGATTATGACATGCTTGAAAAAACGTTTACAACGTTTCATGCCTCCAATATGGTTCTGCAACAGCAGTACAGAGAGAAAGGTTTCAAGAAGTACTCTGAGCTGATTTCTCTTCTCCTTGTGGCTGAGCGAAACAATGACTTGCTCATGAGAAATCACGAAAATCGACCCACTGGGTCTACACCATTGCCTGAAGTGGATGACGTGTATTCTCATTATGCTAAGTGTGGAAAAGGCCGTGGCCCTAATCGTGGTCGTGGTCATGGCCGTGGCCGTGGACAAGGAGGAAATTTTCCTGGTGTTGATCACCCACCAAAGAGAAATAACCACCAAAAGTGAAAAGGGAAATATGAGAAGCCAAAAGCAAATGGTTCAGAAACTGAATGTTATCGTTGTGGTGGAAAAGGGCATTGGGCAAATATTTGTCGTGTACCAAGACATTTGGTTGAGCTTTATCAAGTATCTCTAAAGAATAAAGGCCCTGAAGTCAATTTTGTCTCTGACAATAATTTTCATATCACCCACTTGGATGTGGCAGACTTCTTTGAGCACCCTGATGGGAAAATAGACCACTTGATCGGTGATGGATATGTGGTTAAAGATGATTGAGTAATTTGATTTTTATTTTTACATATTCGTAGTAGCTAATAAATATAATGTAATCACACTTCTTTATATGAGTAGAAGTCATTAGTACTATTTATTTTATAGGATAATGATAGTTCAATTTGATTAAATATAGTTATAGTATTCGTTTTAAACAATATTTCAGTTTGGTTAATTTTTTTCAAGGATTAACATATTATTTACTAAATTAAGGTTGTCGCGTGAAAAGAATATTTAATTACTTGAGTTGAAAACAAAAGGATTAACTTTGAAAGGTTTCACGTAATGACGTCAAATTAATGTGAGCATATTTGCAAGTGAATTACGTTATCACATTATTAGTGTCCAGTTGCCGAATTATAGGATTTGAATGGAATGTAAATTCATTTTTTTTATTACTGCACCAAGTTAATCATTGATTGCCTTGTTTTTTTTACTGTTCATTTGAATTTGAGCTAACTTTGAAAGTGAAAATATCACTTTTCTATTACTAGCATGATGGAAATTGTTAAGAAAGTGATAAGTGTAAATAAAGTAGGATTGTATTTTTAGCTACATAATGGTTTGAATCATAACGAGAGTTTGCCCGACATTGCATTAGAGTTATTATTGAATCAACAATTTACCTTTGTTTCTTTCCCTTTATATCTAAAAATACTAATATTTATTCATATATTTCTTTTGTATGTCAAATAATGGGAAGTAAATATGGATATCTCTCAAAGCAAATTTGGATCAAAATTCAGTTGTAAAAATATTTGTTTAATTGATTCATGTACGACACATACAATATTCAAAGAGAAGAAATATTTCTCTCATTTAAGTATGTGTAAGGCAGATGTTACTACAATTTCTGGTAGTAGTAAATTAATTGAAAGCTCTGGAAGAGCTACTATAACTCTCCCTAAGGGAACAATACTTATCATAGAGAATGCAATGTTCTCCTTCAAGTCCGAGAGGAACTTGTTGAGGTTTAAAGATATCCGTCAAAATGGATATCATATTGAGACAATAGATGAGAATAATTTTGAATATCTCATCACTACAAAGAATGTCTCTGGCCAAAAGAGGGTTATTGAGAAGTTCTCATCTTTATCTTGTGGCCTATATTGGACAAGAATTAGTGCAATTGAGACACAATCTACCATAAACCAAAAGGTTATTGATTCCAATACTTTTGTACTTTGGCATGATAGATTGGGATATCCTGGGTCAATTATGATGAGACGGATTATAGAAAACTCAAATGGGAATCCATTAAAGAATTTTAAGATTCTTTTAAATGATGAATTTTCTTGCACTTCCTCTTATCAAGGCAAGTTAAATTATTAGACCATCACCAATAAAAGTTGGAATTGAGTCCCCTGCGTTTTTGGAACGTATACAAGGGGACATTTATGGACCTATTCACCCACCTAGTGGGTCGTTTAGATATTTTATGGTCTTAATAGACGCATCATCTAGATGGTCTCATGTGTGCCTATTGTCATCTCGCAACCTTGCGTTTGCAAAATTAATGGCACAAATAATTCGATTACGGGCACAATTTCCCAAATCCAATTAAGTCTATTAGACTTGATAATGCTGCTGAGTTTTCATCCCAAGCATTTAATGATTATTTCTTATCAATTGTGATAAAAGTGGAACATCCTGTAGCTCATGTTCACACTCAAAATGGTCTTGCATAGTCTTTAATTAAACATCTGCAATTGATAGCAAGACCGTTACTCATGAAAACGAGGCTGCCCACTTCTATTTGGGGTCACGCCATTTTACATGCAGCAATGCTAGTTCGTCTCACATCGACAAATTACCATAAATATTCCCCGTTGCAATTAGTTTTGGTCATGAACCTAATATATCCCATTTAAGAATTTTTGGATGCGCGGTATATGTGTCTGTAGCACCGCCATATCGCACCAAAATGTGTCCGCAAAGAAGGTTAGGAATATATGTTGGGTTTGAATCGCCCTCCATTATTCGCTACCTCGAAACATTAACGGGAGATTTGTTTACTGCACGATTTGCAGACTGTCGATTCGATGAGACACTTTTCCCAAAATTAGGGGGAGAAGTTGGTGAAACCAAACGGGAAATTTTATGAAAAAATCCATCATTATCTCATCTGGATCCACGTGCCTCTATTTTTGAAAAAGAGGTTCAAAAGATTATCCATTTGCAAATAATAGCAAATCAAATGTCAGACGCATTTACGAATTTGAAAAGGATAACAAAATCGCATATCCATACGGAGAATGTTCCAATCCGTATTGATGTCCCTATTGGACAATCTTCTAGTGTCATAACTAATGAGTCGAAAGCACGCCTAAAACGTGGCAGACCATTAGGTTCCAAAGATCGAAATCCTAGAAAAAGGAAAACAAATGATCAAAATGACACTACGAAAGAATCTCATGAAGAAATCCACGATGTAATAAATTCTGATATTCATGTAGAATCCACTGAGCTCGAGACTCAAGAAAATAAGGAACTATCAATAAATCCAATCGATATTGAGATAAAGTTGAATCGATTGGATATAGTGGTGGATTATGTCTTTGCATATAATGTTGCATCTAGCATTATGCAAGAAAGTGAGGATCTTGAACCTCAATCTGTTGGAGAATGTCGACAAAGACTTGATTGGCCAAAATGGCAAGAAGCAATCCAATCAGAGTTGAATTCACTTGCAAAACGTGAAGTTTTTGGGCCTGTAGTCCAAACACCTAATGGTGTTAAGCCTGTTGGCTATAAATGGGTCTTTGTACGCAAGAGAAATGAGAAAAACGAGGTACAAAGATATAAGGCACGCCTTGTTGCACAAGGATTTTCACAAAGGCCTGGTGTCGATTATGAAGAGACATATTCACCCGTTATGGATGCTATAACGTTCCGTTATCTCATTAGTTTTGCTGTCCATGAAAAGCTTGACATGCATTTAATGGATGTGGTTACCGCCTACCTGTATGGCTCACTTGATAATGAGATATATATAAAAATTCCCGATGGATTTAAAATGCCAAACACACATAATTCAAAGTCCCGAGAAATGTTTTCAATCAAATTGCAAAGATCTTTGTATGGTCTAAAGCAATCAGGACGAATGTGGTATAATCGTCTTAGTGAATATTTATTAAAGGAAGGCTATATAAATGATGTCATTTGCCCATGTGTTTTTATAAAGAAAACAACATCGGAATTTGTTGTACTTACAGTATATGTTGATGACATAAACTTTATTGGAACTCCTATAGAACTCCAAAAGGCAATTGATTGTTTAAAAAATGAATTCGAGATGAAAGATCCCGGAAAGACAAAATTATGTCTTGGTTTGCAAATTGAACATTTGGCAAACGGAATTTTTGTTCATCAATCTGCCTATATAGAAAAGGTATTGAAACGGTTTTACATGGATGGAGCATATCCTTTAAGTACTCCGATGGTTGTTCGATCACTTGATGTGAATAAGGATCCATTCCGACCTCAAGAAAAGAATGAAGAGCTGCTTGGTCATCAAGTACCATATCTTAGTACAATTGGCACACTAATGTATCTTGCCAATACTACAAGGCCTGACATAACTTTTTCAGTTAATGTCTTAGCAAGATATAGCTCTGCTCCTACAAGGAGATATTGGAATGGAATCAAACATATATTGCGGTATCTAAAAGGGACTACCGATATGGGCTTATTTTATGGCAATAATTGCAGTCCTGATCTTGTTGATTATGCTGATGCTGGATGGGCTTATTTTATGGCAATAATTGCAGTCCTGATCTTGTTGATTATGCTGATGCTGGGTATTTATCTGACCCACACAAGGTTCGATCTCAAACAGGTTATATGTTTACCTGTAGAGGCACTGCCATATCTTGGCGATCGACTAAGCAATCAATTGTGGCTACTTCATCTAATCATGCTAAGATAATTGCTATTCATGAAGCAAGTCGAGAGTGTGTGTTGTTGAGGTCTATAATACATCTTATTCGAGATAAATGTGGTTTGAAATGTGACAAACTACCCACAATTTTGTATGAAGACAATGCAACATACATAGCTCAATTGAAGGGAGGATTCATAAAAGGAGATAGGACAAAATACATTTCACCAAAGTTATTTTTCACACATGATCTTCAAAAGAATGGTGATATCAATGTGCAACAGTTTCGTTCAAGTGATAATATGGCTGATTTGTTCATAAAATCTCTTTCCGACGTCAACCTTCAAGAAGCTAGTGCACAAGATTGGGATGCGAAGACTCAAGGATGTGAATTGATGCTCTCATCATGGGGAGTTAACGTGCGTTGCACTCTTTTTCCCTTACAAGGTTTTGTCCCACTGGGTTTTCCTTGCAAGGTTTTTAACGAGGTAACCAAAAGGTGTATTATTATATATGTGTACTCTTTTTCCTTTTCTAGAATTTTCTTCCCATTGGGTTTTCTTTTAGTTAAGGTTTTAACGAGGCACATTATCTGCTGAATAGACATTCAGGGGGAGTGTTATAAATAGAATTATATTTATGGTGAATGTCCATATTTAGAGAGATTCTAGGGTTTGTTACTTTGTGGCTAAGTCATTTTTCCCTATAAATAGAGGGGACTTACTCCATTGTAAATCATCCCAAAAATTCAATAAGAATTTTCTCTCTATTTATTTGCAATATTGCTCTTGTTCTTTTATTGCTTTATAACAATATTTAAATTAAACGTCAAAGTATATTTAAACATAAAAATATTTAGAGCCTGTTTGGCTTAGTTGATAAGCATTAGGTGTTGAAAGCACTTTTTAAGTGTTGAAGCTAATTTAAAAAATAAGCAGTTACGTGTTTGGATAAAAGTGCTGAAATAAATAATAAGCAGCTGAAGAATTGGGTATACAAAGAATTTCGTTTTAAAAAGAAGTATTTTAGGGATAGAATAGTAAATATTTTGATCAAATCTAAAGTGCTTATAAGCTGAAATTTGATAAGTTGGGGGAGACCAACTTATGACTTTTGGCTTATTGTTGGCTTATAAGCACTTAACTTATAAGCGCTTTTAAATTTACCAAACGCGTAGATAAGCTAAAAAGTGCTTATAAGCTAGTTTGACCAGCTTATAAACTTAGCCAAACACCATCTTACTACTCCCTCCGGTCCAGAATAAGTGATTTTTGGCATTTTTTGTGGTAAAAAAATAAGTAATTTTTTCGGATTTCAAGAATGAATTAATTAGTTTTTTCCTATATTGCTCTTGGAATAAATAATGTTTATGTGTTAGGAGTGTTTATGTGAAGATATAGTAAATGTTAATATGGTCAATTTTATTATTAATTAATGATAAAAGATGAATTTCTTAATCTGTGTTAAAACGACCAAAAATTTATTTATTTTGGACCGAAAGGAGTAATACTCATATACAAAAAAAAAATTGATAATTCAATTTTCTTGAAATATTAAAAAATAGTAGTTTTAAAATTTATTGTGAAGCGATTAAAATTGAAATAGAAGAGCGTTAATTTATTGTAAAGCGATTAAAATTTAAAATAGAAGAACAATAAACATTATTGTTAAGGATGTGGATGACGTTATTCCTCCACCTTTAATTAGAAGGATGGGTCTTCTTATTCAAATAAAACACATTTTGTAGCCTTAGGGCTCTTTTCCTACTCCTCTTGTTTTAAACTTTTAGTGCTCCTTTAAGCATAAATTTATACCAATATTAACTCATAAACTCATAATCAATCACTAGAGAAATGTAATCCCAAATTTTATATTAAAACTAGTATTCTAATTCCGGTAATTAAATGGGAAGGTTCATACTCACAACTATCAATATAATTAGCGTATCAAAAAATTCTAAGAAATTTTATTGTCAATAAAATTGAGTATGAAGTTCTAAATGCCTTAAAATGAGCATGTGCATAGTAATAATTGTCTTATTTAATTCCGGAAAGGGAAAAAAATGAAATATTAGTAGGTAAAAGATATTGTTTTTATCCGATATTTATATTGGGGCGCGATTAAATTCGCATTTGTGCCGAAAATTTTTATATTAAAAGATCAAATAATCTACATGCTCAATATTAAAATACGAATTTTCTGGCCAAGGATAGAAAAATATTTATCACTACACCAAAACTTCGTTGGTAGTGTAAAAGAGGGCTATGCAGTAACAAAGTAAGTTCAAAAGAAAATACAAATTACAAAAAGGTGAATTTGGATATTATAAATCTATGGATGTGGCTTGGAGTTGACAAGAGAAAAGGTTGGTGTGGTTCGAAGTTATTGATGACTTTGTTTTGCGCGTGTCTGAAACGGCACGCTTCCAATTACAGTCCATTATTTCGTTCATTTTATGTGGAGGTCGACTATTAGAGCGGTAGGTTAAGGTAGTCGAGACTCGAGAGTTTTCTTTTTTTTACCGAATAGTCTGATAGAGTTTTGTTTAAATTTGTTAGTAGTTTATATTGTGTTCACATTGTTGTTTTACATAGTTTTGTGTTATATTGTCCTTTTACTTATTTGTTGTTGTTATTTTCTTTCTCGCATCTTTTGTTGTTACATGCCTTTTCTTTTGTTTCTTTTCTGATATTATTATCTCTCCTGTTGAGCCGAGATTCTACCGGAAACAGCCTCTCTATTCTTTTCAGGGTAAGAGTAAGGTCTGTGTACACTATACTCTCCCCAGACTCAACTAATGAGATTTTGCTATGATGTTGTTGTTGTTGTTGTTGTTGTATTTCGTCCATTTTATGTGTTTAATTTATTGGAAACGAAATTTAATACTCTATGTTTTTTCATGTAAAGGCAAATGATTGGATACAATAGTAATAACATACTTCCTCCGTTCATTTTTACTTTTACGTGTTCAGTAGTGACTTTCGTATCTTTTAAGAAATAATAAATAAAGTACATAATTTATCATGATATCCATATTAATTAGTGTATAGTTTGAATGAATTTGAAAAATAATTTGGAATAAGTAATTAATGTTAAGGGCAAAACAGGAAAAATAAATTAATTTTGTCTTGATATGGGAAAAGTGACAAGTAAAAATAAAAATGTATTTTTGGAATACTTGACAACTAAAAGTGAATGGAGGAGATAATTAATATGATCATATGAGTGGGGCTTGAAGAAGATAGAAGATTTGTACCTTGTGTGAAATAATAATAATAATAATAATAATAATAATAATAATAATAAAGAAAAGAGGGAACATATTCTCTAAACTAGAACCATCTCCTCCCACGGTAAAGATAGAAATTGCTCGACTATCTATTGACCTTCTATCCTAATGTTCGCCTTCATGCTAACCTATCTAGGGTCATGTCCTCGGTGAGCTAAAAATATATCATATTATGTCTAATAACCTCTCCTTAGTTCTTCTTTGGCTACATCTATCTCTCCTTAGATCTATCACTGCTAGTTCGCTAACCTCTCGCATCTTTTTACCAGGGCATCTGTGGTCCTCCTTTTTACATCGGCAAGCCACCTCAACCTTGCTTCCTCATCTTGTTTACTACGGAGGCCGCTCCCGCCTTACCTCGTGTAATTTTTATTCTTAATCTTATCTCTCCTAGTATACTTATACATCCAACTAAACATTTTTATTTTTGCTAGTTTCAAATATGAAAGTTAAAATAAAGTTAAAAGTTGTTTAAATTTATAATTTAAAATATATTATAAATACTTATGTGATTATAAATCATCAAAGTGAGAATATAATATGAAAGTTAAAGTTAATTTATCCAGATATAACAATGTGTTATTCCTAAAAAGACTATTATGTCGTTATCTAATTATCTTAAACTAAATGCGTTTATTCCCACAATAGAGTGAATCTCGAAAAATTGTTATTTTACACATGTCATGTTATTCCCATATGAAAGTTATTGTTATAAAAAATGACATCACAATGTTAAACTTAAAAAGTTAACACTCTTATGAAATAAATTAAAAATGAAAGTAAGACACAAATTATTGAGCAAGTAGCAATCTCAATTATGTACGTGACACACTTTCTTCTTTAATCTATCTCAAGAAAATAATATACTTTAAAAATATAACTCTAATTTTTCCATTTACTTTAATAAGATAATTTTTAACCATATAACTATTTATAGCCTGTTAAAATCTCAACTTTTAAAAAAAGTTCTTAAAAATTTTGTGTCCAATAATATGAATCCTATAAAATGAGACAGATAGAAGTAGTATATATGAACAAAGACTAACCCATAATTTTGTCGGTGAATCAAACCCCAATTAATGTTTGAAAAAAATAAATAAAAATCAAACCCCAATTAATGCACTTTTTTAATAAAAAATAAAAAATAAAAAGAGAAAAAACTGGCGCGTAATCTGGCAAAAAGTAGCAATTTATTACACACAACATGACATAACATAAGGTCCCCTCATCATATCAATTAAACCCTTTCTTAAATTCTCTCTCAGTTTCCCCACCTTCCATTTTCTCGAACATCTCAAAATATCAACTCCCCAAAAAAAAAAAATTTTTTTTTTTACCCCAAATAACAAGATCTATTTCTACAGTATACTCTACTAATCAAACAGTTATGGATTCATCAGATGATGATATTGAAGAATACCTATTCAAGATTGTAATAATAGGTGATTCAGCAGTTGGAAAATCAAATTTATTATCAAGATATGCTAGAGATGAATTCAACTTGCATTCAAAAGCAACAATTGGAGTTGAGTTTCAAACCCAAGTTCTTGAAATTAATGGTAAAGAAGTTAAAGCTCAGATTTGGGATACTGCTGGCCAAGAAAGGTTTAGAGCTGTAACTTCTGCTTATTATCGTGGTGCTTTTGGTGCATTACTTGTTTATGATATTAGTCGGAGAAGTACTTTTGAAAGTGTTACTAGGTGGCTTGATGAGCTCAATAGTAAGTTATTTCGTACTGTTCTGTCTCAATTTATGTGTCATACTTACTGTTTTAATTCGATGCACCACCCGCTATGTGCGGGTCCGAAGAAGGGCCGAATCACAAGATCTATTATATTCAGCCTAGCCAGGACTGTTTTTAGTGCTCAAACCCGTGACCTCCTAGTACGGCAACTTTACCAGTTATGCTAAAGATTTCTCTTTTAATCTGTTTAAAGAAAATGTCACTTTCTATATTTAGTAGTAAGACAAGAGGGGTTGTTCTGATTGTAAGCAAATCTACTTCCAACCAAGAGGTTGTGAGTTTAAGTCTCTCCAAGAGCAAAGTGGGAAGTACTGGGAGGGAAGGATGCCGAGGGTCTATTTGGAAACAGCCTCTCTACCTCAGGGTAGGGGTAAATTCTGCGTACACATTACTCTCCACATACCCCATTAAGTGGTATTCTAACATCTTACATGGCATGTTTGAGACTACAAGATTCAAAGGGTACTTTGGTACACTATACAATTTTTAGTTTAAAATCATAATATTGAAAAGTTTATTTTAGACTTTTTTAAATCATGTCCGCTCAAAGTGCATCACATAAATTGGGACGGAGGGAATATGAAAGAAAGGAACTTTTTGGCACAAAAAACTATTGATGTTAAAATAAAGAAAGTTAAAATTTTAAGAGCTTCTAAATATAGAAAGGTATTACTTTGGGTGTGTGTTACTTTGGCCTTTTTTTTAGTGGTTAATTTTCATGCCTAAGTAAATCAGTTGTACATTGTTGAATTGAATGTTTTTTTTGGGTGTTTTCAGTTGGGTTGGGTATTTATCTTTTGTGTTTATAAAGGGAAAATGTAAAGGTAGCTAAGTAGCCATTTGTGTTTGGGAAAGTTTCTTTATGTGGTAAGATATAGATTGGCTGGCATCTCTGAGTCCTTAGATCAAGAATGTAAATATACAATAACATAATGTAGCCGCACCCGTGTCGGATCCTTCAAAAATGCAATACTCTTGGACGATCCGACACGTATCCGACCACATTTTCGGAGAGTCCGAGCAACATAGCCTTTTAGACTAGAAGTTAGATTGTGCTGAAAATAAAAATGTAGGTCTGAGTCTGCTAGTTTTGGATGTTCTTTAATAACGGGATTTCATGAGAAACATTGCTTTAATTTCTGTATCTTGCCAATGTTGACCTGGTAAATGTCAGTTTGTTAGCAGGGTCTTCATTCTGAGCAACTAGCATCTGGTTTCCGAGTATTTTTTGGTGTCACATTCATCCTGTTAGATGAGGGCTAGAATTGTTGCTCACCTAATTTATAAACTCCACCAGAAATCATTTCCACAATTGTTGTGGATCCTTAAGTTATCGTGAAACTGATGTTCTACTAGTATGTCTTTCTTCTCCTGTCGTCCATTATTTTTGTGTTAACCAGAACATGTTCTTTTTTCGCCCGACTGAAATTGTTCAAGTGCTTGCATAGTTGCTGCTTCATGGTGGCAATATACATTCTGCAGCATTGTTAGTTGAATGGATTAGATCTGCGTCTTCACTTGGGCATGTGTGGCAAAGTTGAACTTTTTGGAACAACAACAACAACAACCTAGTATAGTCCCTCAAGTGGGGTCTTGGGAGGGTAGTGTGTCTGCAGACTATGCCCGTACCCTGGGAGTAGAGAGGTTGTTTCCGATAGACCCTCGGCAACCCCTACCCTGGAAGAAGAACTAAAACTGATATGGATATCAACATTGAGCCCGAATTGACCAACTGAAGATGGGCATTTTTTTACTTTTTAAAATGTGTGGGGAAAACGCGTAAGTTACAGAAAGATGGGAATACTCCTTGTATTTCCGATTGGCTTGAGATTGGTCCACCTGAACTGCTGTCATTAAGAGTTGGAATTATCTCAACAATGTTGATGTGGACGTATAAATGACATGTCAAAATTTAATTGGTTCTCAACTCTGGGAGGAGAACACTAGCAACTAGTTAGTTGTGTGCTGCTGTATAGTTAAAAAGATGTATAGAAGATCAGATTTTTAGTTATGGATTTTATCTAATACATAAAGAGCCGGCCAGAAACAGAATGAGGACTTAATTTGCTATCAGCCCGGTTATGATTGTCCGTATGACCTTATGTTCATTCCTTTATTCACAATTATAAGAAAATTACCAACTGCATATATAAGGGAATGTAGTCATTTCTAAGCGGCAAGTGAACTCTTGCTTACGGTGAATTTGTCCACCTTGTTTAGCCAGTATAGTAGCCTATGTTGCTCAGACTCTCCGAAAATGTTACCGGGTGCGTGTCGGATCCTCCAAAAATAGTGCATTTGGAGAGTCCGGGAAACATAGATAGTAGCACATCCTTAATTTCTTAATATAACAGTACAATTAACAATTTGAGTATAAACAAACGTGTGGTTAGTACTCCGGCCCCCAGAGAACCTAGATTTCTTTTTTTTTTCCTTGTTTTTTTTCAATTCTTGTACATATTCAACTATTTATGTTCTGAGGCAGCAGAATGACTTAACTTTTGAAATCTGATGAACCATGCAGCTCATTGTGATACAACAGTGGCGAAGATGCTGGTAGGAAACAAATGCGATTTGGACAACATTAGGGATGTTAGCATTGAAGAAGGCGCGAAGCTTGCAGAAGCAGAAGGATTATTCTTCATGGAGACATCTGCATTAGATTCTACGAACGTTAATAAGGCATTCGAGATTGTTATCCGCGAAATCTACAGCAATGTCAGTCGAAAGGTCTTGAATTCGGATTCCTACAAAGCGGAGTTATCTATTAACAGGGTAAGCCTCGTAAGAGATGACGGAGAAGGATCGAAACGATCTTGGAGCAGTTGTTGCTCAAGATGAGCCCTGCTTTTAACTGATTATATATAGTTTGTTACTCAAGATTAAGAGGTTTTTCAGTATTTATTCATTATTGCTATAAAGTACAAGGCTCTAGCAGCCATAGCATTTACCAATTTTCTTTGAAGACATTTTTAAGAGGGCTGAGAAAACAAAAAAAAAAACAAAAAAGAAAAAACTTTCTTTCTTACTCTTGTTGTTGTACTTCTACTAGGAATTTCATGTTCTTGATTTAGTTTCAACTCTTGTTGCTCTGACGGGAAGCAACCTCCACTTCCAACCAAGAGGTTGTGAGTTCGAGTCATCCCAAGAGCAAGGTGGAGAGTTCTTGGAGGGAAGGATACCGAGGGTCTATTTGGAAACAACCTCTCTACCCCAGGGTAGGGGTAAGGTCTGCGTACATACTACCTTCCCCAGACCCCACTAGTGGGATTATACTGGGTGGTTGTTGTTATTTGATTTAGTTTCAACTCGGTCTATCGGAAATAGCGTCTCTACCCTATCGGGTCAGGGGTAAGGTCTGCGTACACATTATCCTTTCCAGACTTCACTTTGTGGTATTTTACTGGGGAGTTGTTGTTGTTGGTTTAGTTTTAACTCTGAATTAAAGTTTGATTTGTTTGAAGGAGTAGGGGAAGAGTAAAGAATTGGATAACAGTTATAGTTGTGTTTTTTTCTAAAATGAAAATTAAATGTAGTATTTACGGGTTCGAGTCGTGGAAATAGCCTCTTGCAGAAATGTAAGGTAAGGTTGCGTACAATAGACTCTTGTGGTCAGATCTTTCCTCGAACCCCGTGCATAGCGGGAGCTTAGCGCACGGGACTGTCCTTTATTTGCATTGTGGAATGTGTTCTATCTTTTTGTGTTTTTACTCTTAATGTTTTGGAGGCATGATAAAAAACTATCTCGCGCTTGGTATTTACATCAGATCAATGAATATAAGATAAGCATTTCGCATATGAACTTTTGTCTCTTAATAATATAATTAAGTGATATGCATTTTTTACTTTTAACTTGTACTTAAGGATAAATTGTTTGATTTGGGGTAACATATTGAGTGCTAGAGGATTACGTGTATTTTTAATATTGTGGTTGGAGGGATACGCTGAGTGCTAGACATGTATTGTAAGTATTCTATTTGAAAGTTGTTAACATGTCTGAATATTGTGTTCATGTACTCAATTTTATCGACCAGTGTTTGACTTCCTAAGCACCCTATATATTATAGGTGTTTAACGGGCGGGTTCGGACGAACTGTACACAAATAAAATCAGCCCGTACGGTTATCGTTCCGGGCTGTTAGCGGGTTGTGTTTTTGCGGGTTTTATTGGGGCCGTACAGGTTCGGGCTTAAACGGGCCGGACCGGGCTGTGCTAATTTTTTTTAAATTAAATTTTGTTAGCAACGGTACACGAATTTAGAAAAAAATAAAAATTTAACCCATTAACGGGCTGAACCGGGCTGCAGCCCGTTAACGGGTTAGCGGGCTGCAACCCGTTAACGGGTTAGCCGGCTTAGCGGGTTTCGGTGCACCGGTATCCAAAATGTGTTCGTCTAAAACTCGCTCCCCGTCCAACCCGTCTCAGCCCGCCCTATATGCTACAGTAGCGGGCTGGACTGGGCTGACCCGGGTTGAAGCGAGCTGAAAACGGGTCAGTCCGGCCCGATTAACAGGTATACATCAATGGCTTTGCCTATCTTATATTAATCTGATATTATAATAGAAAAAACATACATACAATATATAGATGTATACGTATGTAGAAAGAGAGGTACAGCTAATAACCTGCAATATTTCCAAAACTAAGTGTTAATTTTACATCGAGTAATTTGAGTATTTACCATAGTGTTCGGACCAATTTTTATACACCTCGACTAGTTTACGGGATACCTGATACTTCTCACCAGTATATGTATCAGGCAATTATGTCCCCCAACGGTTGGACAGAAAGGAAGAAATCATCTAGTTTTGCTTCCGTCGAAATTTGAAATTGTTACCTTATGATTCTCACACTACTTCGTTGACCACTAGGTCACACTCTTCGATGATTTTAGCAGTGGAAGTAAGAAAAACGGAGAAAAAGAGGATGCACCAGAAAACAATAGGAAAAGCAGAAATTGGCATCATTGGGATTAGGGGTGTTCAAACCGAACCGAAAAACCGTATCAAACTGAAAAACCAAACCAAATCGATTAAAAAACCTGACTAGGTTTGGTTTGACTTGGTTTGGTATTGAGTAAAAAAATTCGAACCTGTCCGACATATAAATATATAAATTTTATTTATATTTTTAAGACTTTATAGTGATTTTTCTTTAGAAAATGTAGAAATATTGGGGATCCTCTCATGTATTAACCTTGAAAGCGTAAATTAACGAAAAATTATTGGTAGACGACCAAGAAAATAACTATTACGTGTTAATAAAAAAATTCTCCCATTAGAATATTTTAATAGATCGTATGTTTGTCAATTTTTTTTTATATTTACTAAACATATATTCACTTATCAAAGTTTTATCTATAATTTAACAAAGTAAGATTGAAATAATATTCATCTAACAGAAAAAAACCCGAAAATTCAAAAATTCCGACAAAACCGGACCAATCCAAACCAGATATAATTGGTTTGATTTGATTTTGATAAAAATCGAATCAACCCGATCCATATATACACCTCTCATTGGGATAGTATAAAAGTACAAAGAATGGTGGCATCATATTCTGATATTGCTCTTCATAAGAGGTATTAGAATAGCAGAGAGTACTTCAAGCATTGCAAGAATTTGTGGGGTGTGTCGAACAAAGTACCACATTTGGTAATTGAAAAGATTAGGAGCCTAAAGGTGTGATGATCTCTTTTTGAGAAAATCGTCCGAGCTTGGTCCAAAACGGACAATATCACACTATATTAAAAGTATATACGGACTAGTTTAGCTCAACAGAATTTATGTAACAAAGATTATTTCGTTTGAGCAACAAAGTACAAAATATTCAATGCAGAAAGCAGTCTTTTAAATAGAATGGCGATTTCAAAAAAGGTGCAATACTCGATTATCGCAAGATATTTTTCTCATTCTAATTAGACATTTTTTCTCTTTTCCTCCCAAAGATAGGATCTTTGGAATTAAATCATCAAAAAACTTTAAGAAAATCATGGCTAATTAAGCTTGATATGAATTTGATGCTATTTATATTTATTTTGCCCTGAAATATTAAACTAATAATCTTAACTTCAGGACAATTCAAAATATATTGTCTTAAAAAATTTAACTGAAAACCTGAAATTCAGAATATAATGACTAATTCGTATATAACAATCCTTTGGAGTGGCTACCTGGCGTAATTTCTACTAGTTGTTTGAGGGGCAGTTTTCTACATTTGGGCTTCCGCTAATTGCTCTTGGCCTATCAAAACAGGCTCATTTGCCTCAAATTTTTCCAAAGGTAAATATAAATGCACGCGCACACACACACAACAAAGGTTAAAATAGCATGGTCTAGCCAGTTTTTGGACTGATCATTAATAATAGTCAGCATTTGTCAAGTTATTGAAAAATAACCATTATTTTGCTGTAATAGAGACCGGTCCAGCATATATACTAGAGTTCGGTGCACCTGTGTATGAACTTCCAGCATATTATGTTGGACCGGTATACTTTGCTGGCTCCAGTATAATATACTGGAGACTGAAGCACCGGTGCTCCAAACTCCAGTATATTATGCTGGACCGATATATTATACTGGAATTCAAGTATATTAGACTGGTAATATACTGGAGTTCCAGTATATTATACTGGAACTTCAGTATATTATGCTGGAGTATTTTTTTGAATTTTGAATAGTGTTTTTGCTCAGATTTATCTTTGCATGAAAAGTGGCTAAATTTCGATTACTTTTGAAACTGTGGCTATTTTTGAATACCCACTTGTAAATCTGGCTATTTTTTAATTTCTCCCCCAACAAAGCCATCCTTTTCTAGTTCTAATGCTTCAAAAACCATATACTCCAGTAATTACAGAAGAACAAAGAGAATAAAACAAGATTAGTCATGGTTGATCAATCATTAAGCATTAAGCAATTGTGGTCCTTTGCCTATACATAATTATGAGGATTCATTAATCATTAAGCCATTGGGTCCCATTCAATTTGTCTTAGACAGGTGTTAAGTATAATTATGACCAAAACAAAGATCATAATGTTTTAAGGATATTAATTATTACTTCCTCCGTTTACTTTTACTTGGAACATTTTGACTTTTCACGCCCCTTAAAAATTAAATAATAAAATACATAATTTACCATGATACCCATATTAATTGATACATATTTTATTGGATTTGAGAAAATGATTTGAAATAAGTAATAAATATTGTAGTTATAACAGGAAAAAAAAATTGTCTTCTCTTAATATGCGTAAAGTGACAAGTAAAAATAAAAATTTATTTTTAGTATACATGTCAAGTAAAAGTGAATGGAGTGAGTACTAATCATCACGTGAAATCCGCTAAAATTTATCCATGATCAAGTCTCCTGCATGCTCTTTTATCACGTAATTATGGTTAATTAATATGCATTTTCATCTCATTCATTCCATTCGATCCATAATATGTGATTTTTTGGCTATTGATATATCCCGTAAAAAATACTAATTCCTACCGAAAGTAAGTTATTTTGACTAAATTACCCTTAATTAAAATTTATATATTGTTAACTTGACATATTGGGATTTGTAAATAAGGGCAATTTTTTTAAAAAAAAAATAAAGTTAATTCTTTCTTAATTATGTAAGGACACTTATTTTAGACAAAAATAAAAAGGCAAAAAAATCACATCGTATGGATCGGAGGGAATATCATCTAATCATGCTAAGTTTAACTATCAAATCTGCTTTTATTAGCACAAAAATATATCAACAAGCTTTATACACTGTCTTCTAGTTTTTTCCTGGAGTAGTTGTAGTTCTTGCTATTTTTGTTTCTGAAATATGATAATTACAAGATTACACTTGCTCTGTGTCCAAGAAAAAAATTCTGGATAATAGCATTGATTGCCTACTACAGGGGTGTGCATTCGAATCGGTTTATCGACAAATCGAATCGATTATTTGTTATCGATTTATAGATATCGGTTTATCGATTTATCGATTTCGATTTCGAAATTTTTCTTATCGAATTATCGATTTCGATTTCGATTTTGTCCTCTTTGATTATCGGTTTATCGATAAACCGATAAGATATACTAAAACGACAAATATACCCTTATTCTATAATACCTTTCCTTTACCCTAAGTCCCTAACCCTATTATTTCCTCTACCCATTCTTCAACGCCGTTTCTACCTTTCTCCCTCTCTCCCACGAACTGCAAACCCAGCAGAGAAAGTGAACTCCAGCGAACTCCGGCGTACTCTGGTGTACTCCGGCATACTCCGGTACTCTTCCGTGGAATCCCGCAAATTTTCTTATTGGTGTAATCGATAACCGAATCGATAAGCCCCAAAAATAGATAAATCTAAATCGAAAAAATCGAAACCTTATTGAAACGATAATGATAAACATATGTACAAATCGATAATCAAGAAGTAATTAACGATAAGGGTCAAAATCGAATCGATAAATCGAATGCACATCCCTAACTACAACTATTACTATTTACTAATGTTCTGAAAACATTGCTTGTTTTGCATGCATGTGACAATCATGATCATTTCTTCACTTTATCTATATTTATTCTATTTTTTTTTTTTTGGGTTTGGGGGGGGGGGGGATTACTTATTCTATTTTATTTAATTAAAGCTCCTAGAGTAATCAAATCAAGCTATTAACTGTGTTTTTGACAAGCAAGCAATTTTCTCCTACTATCAAGGAAGTGAAAAGGAAGACCATATTTCCCTTTGACAGCTACATCAGAGCAAATTATGGCTTGTCACTTGTGTTAACCTAATATAAGCAATCAACTTTCTTGTTAGGTCAAAAAGAGACTTAATTACCTACCACTTTGATGATTAATATCTTAAACATCAGCATGTTTTAACATATTTTATTTATTTATACAGTAATTTACTTGCATACTATCCTTCCCAAATCCTATGTGAGAAATGAGAATATATATACTGAGTATGTTGTTGTTGTTACATTGTTATCGTCGTCGTCGTAGTTATCCGTTGCACGAAACATTCCACGTTGACGTTGGGGTTCGTGAGAGATTGCACTCCAAGAGATGTTATGTAGGCAATCTACCCTTTAGCTGATTCCACTGCTCAAAATGTCACCTATAAATCACATGAAAATAATTTTATTGCCCTTTTTTATTTATTTTTTGTATCAAAGTAGATTTATTTTGAAAAGTAACACCAAGTCAATTTGATATATATATACCGACAGAAGTTCACAATAAACTTTGACAAAAGTTAAAACTTAACATCATATAAAATCTTAATCTATGTTTATAGATTACTTATTGATTAAAAAAAGATTACATTTGTCCTCAAAACAGTCAATTGCAGAAATATATAATTATGTTTTACGTTATTTGTTAGCTTCAGTACTACCAACTACAACTGAGGTTTCATAGTTGTAATTACACTTTCACCTACCCCCTAAAACCTATTAGCGTGGTAATTAATTCTTCTATTTTTGATGTACAAACTTTTTAAGTTAGGACAGAAGGCACGAATTATGAACTATATATATGATCACGTAAAGAAAAAAGAAAAATAATACGGGCTAGTCAGTTTTCGAACTGGTAATTGAAAAATAGTCAGCATTTGCAAAATCATCGAAAAATAGCCATTATTTTGCTGCAACGCGGAAAGTTCCAGCATTATATACTGGAGATTAGAACTCCAACACATTATAAAATTCCAGGATGTTATGCTGGAAGTTCACATGTAAAAAATTCGAACTCTAGCATATTATGCTGGAATATTTTCGGATTTTGAACGGTGTTGTTGTTTAGATTTATCTTTACATGAAAAGTGGCTAAATTTCGATTACTTTTAAAATTGAGGCTACTTTTAATTATCACTTGTAAATTTGGCTATTTTTTAATTTCACACTAAATTTTTGGTTGGTGAATAATTTGTTTAGCTGGGGTTTAAGAAAATAAAAAAACACTTTTGGAATATTTTAAATGTATCTTAGTAATATTTTAATGATTATAAAAGTTTGCTATTAAAAGTATAAAAAAAATGTAAGTTAATTTATTTTTGAATTGAGAAAAGAATCATATTTAACATACTAAAAAGAAAATAGGATCACAATAAACTCTGAAACAAATAGATTATTAGTAGTTATTTCCAAGAAAAAACAAGATTGAAAAAGAAAATTTAAGGAAAAACTAGAAAATCAAAGGAACTGAATTAGTTTCGAAAAGAAAATTTGGGGTATAAGACTTTTAACTTAAAATACTAGAATTTTAATAGTTATTCGTTGGTAAAATTCCTATCTTAGCATTTTACATTTGCAAGATAATTCTGCTTTTGATTTTGTATCAAAGATCACAGAGAAAAGTGACTATTATATTTTAGGAAATTAAAAATCAGCTAGAAATTAAAGGTTGCTATATTTATTAGCAACTAAACTCCAATCATTTCATATTAATAAATATAAAAAAGAAGCAAAAAACAAAAAAAGATACTCTCATGGAGCATGGTTTCTACACAAGAAGAAAATATCAAAATAAATTACAGTCCTAACCAAAATAAATAAATAAATTAAAATTCAGCTAACCGCATGAAAACAAATACAGTATATAGGGAAAAGGCAGCTCGATACACGAAACGTTCCACATTCACACAACGTGTGGAGAAAGACCGCACCCAGAAAATCAATTTCAGACTTGTACTATATATAGATATGTGGAAGAGAGAGCTACTTCTTTGTTTTTTGGTTTTTTATTCTGTATCCGGCATCTGCATTAGAATCTGACTAAATCCGAATTCGCGCCGGAAGAACTACTTCAAGAAGTGAGAGGTTGTTGTCTTCCATTTGAACCATTTTGGCCATCATAAAGCTTGTTATTTAATTTTCCAGGCTTCTTTTTAAGTACAATTGTCCAAGTAATGGCTTCTAAAATAATGGCAATTCCTCCAAGAATTGAAAGGAAAATAATATAAGCCAATTTCCATTTACTTTCTGGCTGCAAAATCTCAAGACCTTTAAACACATTGATGATTCCTAGAACAAGTACACCATATCCAACTCCATGGTGATACATATTCCAGTAAAATCTGTACTTATGATCCTTCTTTGGCCTCAAAAATAGCGCGAACACCTACAATTTTACATGAAAATTATGGGATCAGAATTCAAATTCCAATATAAACAAAAAATATGCTAGATAATTTATTCTCATCTGCGTAACTCTTAGCTAGTAGAGTTACGCATTACCTATCTATGCTGGTGGAAGGAAGCAGATACCTAGTGGAATAATTGAAATATGCACAAACTGACTCGAATACTACCATTATAAGTAAATAAAAAGACTCCCTTTAATCTAAATTGATCTTCATCATTCAATTTATAAGAGGGGGTTTGCCATTTTTTTTTTGTGTGTGTAAAAATGACACCATGTAGCCACTTTAAATGACTACTATTTATGAATTAGCCAGTTCATACTAAATTGTAGTTTTTCGGTTCAATTTTTTTGGACAAAAGTGTCCTGAATTGTCTTGAAATTGAGATTTTTAGCTTAAAATTTCATGACAAAAAGTATTGGCTAATTTCTAAACTGTATCCCTGAAAATAGTTATCTATGAACTTGCCCCTTTTTTAGGGATTTGTTACACAAATAGCCAGCCAGATTCAATGTTTACTTTTTCTAGTCGGTATACATAGATTATACATTAATTATACATATATTATACATGAATTATATATAAATGATACATGTGCCAGCTATTTTTAGTTTAACAGATAAAGCGGGCAGCTATTTAGGTTAATTCTTTTTTTTAGTTTAGATCCAAAAGTTGATAATCTCCTTTAAATTAAAGAAACTAAAAATAAATAAGTTAAAGAATTTTAATGTGAAAATATACCTGAAGAGTTGCAAGAGAGAATAAGGCAATACCAAAATCTCTATGGGAAGTATATTCAATTCCTTTAGATTGATTTCCAAGTTTCAGACCAGTTGCCCAACCAGCAACTCCAATAGTATAACATGATAATTGACAAGCCACATGAACATAAAACCACACTGGATCTGCAAATGTTCTTAGATACCTAGCAATCATAATTCCAATTGGAAATAGTATTCCCCAACTCACAACATTCAAAATTCCATGAATCTGTTCACCATAAATTCAAATATCAGAAACAAAAATGCAAAAAAAAAAAAAAAAAAAAAAAAAAAAAAAAAAAAAAAAAAAAAAAAAAAAAAAAAAAAACCAACAACAACAACCTGGTGAACATAAAAAGGGTAGCCTAGTACATGAAGCATCACGTATTTTTACAGGGTCAAGGAAAAGACTGTACTTCAAAACAGAGGCAGATCTATGTGTTGTATCGAGGGGTCAAGGTCACCGGACCCCATAAATTCGGTACCTTGAAAATAGTTAATTTAAATTACTTGGCAGTCTTTAGGGGGAACGGATTGAACAAAATATTGTTTCACTGTTGCGTTAAAACCCTGGGTCCTCCTGTGCTTCAAGGGGGATGTGATGTAAAAAAAAAAAAGATTGAACTAACAAACCATATGAAATTGGTATTTCTTGGCACTCTGGTGGTTGTATGTTAAAGTGGGGTAAAAGTCATAGGTGACCAAAGTTCAAATCCTAGTAGATTGAACTTTGATGAAAAAACCTCGTGCTCGTGGGAGATAACAGATATTTGATGAAACAATAGAGGTGCATGCAAACTGATCTGGACACTGTCGTTAGAAGAAAAAAAAAGAAATAAAATGTGTAATTCTTGAAGAACTTACATTTCTATTCTTGAGCCTAGAATCCTCAGGACCATTTATACTCTTCCCTTTCATCAAATCAAGTTTTCCCTTGGAATTCAAATTCTCAGGCTGAAAATCATGAATTCCAGGGAATGTCCCATTCAAGACTGAACTTCCTACTTGCCATACCTGATTCAATTCTACCATTCCTTCAGGTAATTTTACACTAGCAAAAATTACCATAATTCCATTACTATACATAGCTTCCATATTTGAAACGCGATACGCTAGCTCCCCTGGCACGATGGATTTATACGAATTCAACTTGAACGTTTTCGCGACAATGGAACCATTGGATTGTTTAAACGCGATCAACGCTTGTGTACCAACCATTCCTGTTGCATTTGGATTAATTCCCCAAGCAATCCAACCATCAGGTTTAGTAGGAGTAGCTACAAAGGCTAAATTTAAGGTAAAATCCTTGGAATTGTAATTCCAATGGATGTAACAATTTAAATGTGGTAAGTCATTGCAATGTTCATATAATCTGTTGTTTGTAAACTTTTGTGATGTACATGACATGGAATATGAAAATTTAGGTTTTAAAATCAAGAACATAAAATATAGGATGACACAACATGATTGATACAATCCCATGTCTAATGTTCTTGAAATTCTTGGAATAACAATCTTCTCTTTTTCTTCTTTTTTGTTTTTGGGGGGTGGGGG